>BQNB010017692.1:0-69517 GCA_026074375.1 Tanacetum coccineum | reverse complement strand
TTCCAAGAAAACCCTAATCTTGAACTTTCTTCGATTAACCCTTTTAAATGCTAAACCAAGCCTTCAATACACCTTAGGATACATTAGATATGATGTTAGATCACATGAATACTTGGTAGGAAAAATTGTATGGATTGGTTGTTGGTGTTTGTGTTTAGCCGTGGGCTAGAGGAGAGAAACAAAGAGAATAAGTAAAGTTTTCTAGTTAAGGAATGAGTGTGTGTGATATCTACTAGTATGCCCTTATTTATATACTACATGAGCTAGTCAATAACACTATTAGGAAAGTCTAAGATCACTAGAAACAAGGGTAGTGAATTAAGGAAGAAAATGGTCAAGTTACTAGTCATAGTACATAAGCTTAATGAGTTTTAAGTTGTACAAGACTTTGGTTGATAAAATGTGTCCTATTCACCTAGGATTCCACATAAGCCACGAAAATTAATGAGGGAGGGGGACTAGATAGTCTTGTTTGCCATTTTATGTTATAATTCTAGTGATAGTTAAAGTTTTAGGATGTATAGGTTAAGTATAAAGAGTATACTTGTAGCATTTGTTTTTTAGTTGGTTGCTTATAAGTAGAATTCGGCTAACATGATAAATATGGGTGAAGTTTTATAAAACTTTGAGTATTGGATATAATAATGGGTATTTGTTGAAGCGTAGATAAGTTTTGGTGGTTCCGTGAATGCCTAAATGTATTTTATTGCGAAACGTAAACGTTTTACGTGACCAATAAAAATAAAATATGGAAAGTTAATAATTATCCTCCAAATAATTATATAACACTTGTTTGACGTAAACTTTTAATTGTTTGATGTCCGTTTACGTTGAATGTTGATTTTTAGTTTACGTGATTTAGCTAAACATTAGAAATTTAAAGTGAACGCGTAAAAGTTTAAAATAAATAATTAGATGTTCATTGATGTAAAAAGGTGTGAAAATGTGAATTGTTACATCTATTCTTATAAATTTAAAACTAGTAAAACACACATCAAGTTTTTGGCGCCGCTGCCGGAGAATTATTTTAAGTTGTTATCAGTTTGTTGCTTGTTTTTTGTGCGTTTTGTTTACTTAAACGTGTTTATTTTCCTGACTTCTGCCTACTGCATCTGCAAGTACCGCATTTACCTTGCTTTCATTTGAAATTTTGCCTCGTAAACCCAAAGTACGTTGGTTTTTCCCTAAAACCGCCGCACTTTTTGGGATTGTTCAATTGTTTTTTGAAAAAACTTAAATCTGCTTTAATAGGCTTCATAATCATCTAATTATAAGCCTTGTAAATTTGTAAATATCTAGTTTATCATAAATTTCGAAAAAAAAATAGTTTTCTTTTCGTGTTGATTATTGTTATTACCTTTGTTCTAGCTTATTCTGTTATCTTTTTTTTAATGTATAACCTAAAATATAAATAAACGAAAAACATAAAAATTTCCAGAAAAACCGGCGCACTTTTTCCTAAGTATGATGGGCTCATACTCAAACCCAGAAAGCCGTCGTACTTTTCTTAAAGTACGCCGTACTTATCTATCTGAACAAAAAATAACCTATTAACCATTTATTCTTATTTTCTATATATAATAAAATTAAAATATATCCAATATATATATAAATAAAAAGTACAAATATATAAAAATATAAAAAGGTATAAAATAAAAATATAAAAATACAAAAATATAGATAAAAATTATTTACTATATTTTTGAAGATTATCCTATTAGCCTTAATTATATAAAATAAATAAAAAATATCTTTTTGCAAAATACTTAACGTATGTATAAACCCACAATCCTGGGAAAAACAACTAGTAAATCTAATATATAAATTAAATAAAAATTTAATAACAAGGTCTTATAATATTAAAACTATCCAAAAAGAATTCATCGAGATCAACTGACTCAAATCTTCAACCCAACATCATATCGTTAATGAATTTGTCATCATAAATATACATGTAGAGGATGTCGAAACCAAACAAAAGATTCTTGATACTGATGATCAATCTATGTGGGAAAGTACTAAGACTGTAGCACCGACTCCTAATTCTGTCATTGTTCGACCCGATGTTGATGACAACTTTGTTATCAATAGTACCCATTTGAAAATGATTTTGGAAAATAACTTCGATGGTCAATTGCGGGCCAATCCGCATGACCACATCTGTGAATTTCTCGCAATCTGTGACATGTTCAAACATAGTGAAACTCAAAGTGAAGTTGTCAAGCTTTTGATGTTTCCCTATTCCCTATCCGATAAAGCTAAAACCTGGTTTAACGAACTTAATGAAGAGTCTATAACATTGTGGGATCAAATGAGAAGAGTTTTTATAAGGAGATTCTTCCCACCTTCGTTATTTAACCGACTTTTACTTGAAATCAGAAATTTCTCTCAAAACGTATTTGAAATTATAACCGAATCCTAGTTACGACTGAAAAACATGCTTCGAAAATGCCATGGGCATGGTCTGACGAAAGGAGAAATTATTCGAATATTCTATTGTTAATACAAATAATGTCTAAAAACGTTATTTATATTTTTCGACCTCTCAACGTTTTGATAATAAAAAAAATATAAAAACGTTTACGATAAAATTAAACATTTACAAATTATTAATCGTAAAATTCCATTTCTAAGATTAGTGATCACTTAAGGTATGAACAAACAAATCATTAAGCATGATTAGTGATCAAGAAAATATTTTTCTCTCATCTATTACATTTTTACAAAAGATTTTCACAAAATTAATTATACAAAATATTTTCTAATAAAAGAAAAGTTTTATTAAAAACATAAAATTTGAAATTCAAATTTTCCTCCCTAAACGGAAGCTTCTACACCAGATACAACCTTCCCCACAAAAAGACAAAAAAGGGAGCGGAGTCTAGGCGGCGGCCCCCTTATAGGCCTGGCGGACCCGTTATATATATGGGACCGCCGGGACCGTCACCAGTTATCGTTGGTTTTTTCTGTCTATAAATACTGGTCCACCCCTTGTTGAAAATCAAACCTCTTTGCATGAATTTTCTCATGCTTCTTTCTCTCTCTAAAAACCTTCCTTCTCTCACTAAATATCTTGATCACTAACATCTCTTGATTTTGTTTCAAGTGATCTAATCTCTTCTTCTCATCTCTTCCCTCTCATTCAAGTGCAAGATAAGAACACTCGTATTCGTCAAGAAATCCTCTCTTCTTCTAAGTACCAAAAGTCTATTGTATTTATCTTGTGTATTTGTGTGATTCGGATATTGGTGTAGATCTGATAGTGTAAATCTTGGGTGAGTATGTATAATCTTGTGGAAGTGGTAGAATTGGTTTCGACTAAGATTAGGACTCGACAATTAGCTTAGTGGTCGAAAATAACGTAACGACGTGTAGAACGGTTTTCCTTCTCTCCGCCTAAAGGGAGCTTGTTGACATAGTGAAATCTCGAGTCGGATACTCGGGGAATGGAGTAGGGCGAAGAGGTTCTTCGTAGCCGAACCACTATAAAATCTTGGTGTCTTGGTTTGGTTGTTTCTTTCCTTATCTCTTTACATTATTATTGTTGTTATCGTTGTTTACTTTAGATAGTTATTGCTTATTCATATTATGATTTGATTAAGCATATAACTCGGATCTATACATTTTTAAAAGTAAACTTTTAAAACGCAAAACAAACGTGTAAACTATTTAACCCCCCCTTCTAATTTCCACAATTGGTATCAGAGCAAGGTCACTTAAGATTTTTAAAATATATTGTATTTTAAAGCTTGGATCGATTTATGGATTCTGACAAATATCTAGAAGGGCAATCCATGCAAAGACCACCACTCTTTGAAAGCGATAGTTTTCTTATCTTTCCTACATTTCTTATATTATTGTTGTTATCTAATTTTAGTTTAGATAGTTATTGCTTGCTCATATTGTGAATTGGTTAAACATATAACTCGGATCTAAACATTTTTGAAAGTAAATTTTTTAAAAACATAAAACAAACGTGTAAACTATTCAACCCCCCTTTCTAGTTTCCACAATTGGTATCAGGAGCAAGGTCACTCAAGATTTTTAAAATATACTATATTTTTAAAGCTCGATCGATCTTCTTTTGATTCCGACAAATATCTAAAAGGGCAATCTATGCAAAAAGACCACCACTCTTTGAACGTGATAATTTTATTTAATAGGAAAATAGATCTAGACATATGTTAAGATCAAAAAGATCTAGATCTTTGGCATGTTATTACCAATGGTGATTTTCTACCTATTGTACAAAATCCGAAAACCAAATTAGATGAGGTTATCCCTTTTGAAAAACAAACCGATGATCTCAAAAGATGACTTGTGAAAAATAATAAAGCCAAATGGTTATTTACAATGCTTTGCCAAGAAAAGAATATGAAAAGAATTTTCATGTGTAAACACGGTCGAAAAGAATTTAGAAAAACTTTGTTAAACACCCATCAAGGTAATGCGCTAGTCAAAGATAAAATGATCGACCTTTTGTTCAAACAATATGAACAATTCGTCATTTTCGAAGACGAATCTATAGATAGTGCTTTCGCTAGGTTTAATACTATTATTACTAGTCTTAAAACATGATGAAGGTTATATCAAGAAAGAACTACGTATGGAATTTTTTTTTAGGGCTCTATATCCTAAATGGAGAGCAAATGTCCTGGCGATTGAAGAGTCTCGAAAGACTTAACGTCACTATCTCTTGATGAACTTATCGGGAACCTCAAGTTGACAAAATGATCATCAATGAAACATAATCGAAAATAGTCAAAGCAAAGTGAAATGAAAATCTATTGCTTTAAAAGGCTAAAAAAAATCACGTGATGAAGAGTGTTCGACTTCTGATTAGCGATAGACGAAGAGTACCCATGGCATGTAAAACTTCAAAAAGTGTTCTTTAAAAAAGAAGTAGATTCGGAACAACCTCAGGAACGACAAAAAGACGTTCCACAGAAGCCGTGATGACAAGAACGGTAAAAGTGATAGAAAATGCTTTAGATGCGGCGACCCGAATCATCTTATTGGAGAATGTCCAAAACCACCAAAAGATAAGAAGCAAAGAGCTTTTGTCGGAAGCTCTTGGAGCGATAGCGGTGAAGAAGATGATGAGAAGGTCAAAGGCGAAACGTGTCTTGTAGCTCATGCATCAAGTGAGATATGCCTTGGAGTCGACTTGGAACCCGACGAATGGATCAAGGATAACGGATGTTCTAAACATATAACGGCTAACCGAAAGCTCTTCTCTACGTACAAGGCATACAATAGAGGTAACGTCATTTTTGGTAGTAATCTTCGCGGTAACATCATTGGCAAAGGTACGATTTTTAATGACTCTCTCAAAATAGATAATGTAGAACATGTTGACAACTTAAGATTTAACTTGCTAAGTATATGACAAATATGTGATAATAAGTGTAGAGTAACTTTCTCTGAACATGATAGTGAAATCACTAAGGTTGGTAAAATCATAGGTAGAGGAATTAGGAAGAAAGGCTTATATGTGATGAAATTAGAAAATAAGCCAAAGGATCAAATTTGTCTAGCAACGATTGATGAAAATTCCACATTGTGGCATAGGAGATTAAGAATCACACAAACATTACTCTCATTCAATCGCTAGCTTATAAGTAATTAGTTAGAAAAACCTAACCTCAGCTTAAAGTTTGATCATCATTTTTTGTGATGCTTGGAAAATGGAAAACAAGCTCTACTAGCCATAAAGGCCTAAGAATATAGTCCTTAAACGACTAAAGCTATAGAACATCTCCATATGAGATCTCTTGGTCCATCTGCCGTACCAGAGATTCCGGAGGAACACCGATAACACCCTAGTCACAGTAGATGACTACTCTAGGGTACAGTCTTGGACAGTTTTTCTTAAGGATAAAACCGAAGCCTTCAATCAATTCGAAATATTAGTATGAAATCCAAAAACTAATTAGGATTGTTAAATAGGTGTCAATAAGAACGACCACGGTAGAGTATTTGATAATTGAGGTGCAAATTGGAGAGTTTTTGTAATGCCAATGGTATTACACATAATTTTCTCGGCTCCACCCACTAACAAGATAAAGAAACCTCCTCAATCAAATAGCATGTCGAAAGGAAAAATAGGACACATCAAGAAATGAGATAGGACTGAATGTTGAAATGAGGCTAAATCTTACGTAAACAAAAGTTTTGGTGTAACTCCGTAGATACATCCAACATAAACAGTCCTCAACCGAATTTTCATTAGCGCCATTCTAGTAAAAACACTTACGAAACTTTTAAAGTAGAAAAACCTATGTTAGATTATTTTAGAGTGTTTAAAGCAAGTGCTTCATTTTAACACCAAAGACTACCTTACCAAGTTTGACCCAAAGTCATACGAAGGTGTCTTTTTAGGTTATATTCCTAAAATAGTAAAGCCTACATCATCCTAAACAAACACACTAGGAAAGTCGAAGAATCACTTAACGTGACAATTCAGATGAAAACACCTCCAACCCTATTAAGACATCACCCTTGAGATGAGAATTAGATGAAAAAGAACAATTAAGGTCACTGAAAAAAAAACCTAAAAGACGATCATTGTGGATGAAACTTAAGGAGATTGATGTAATGGGGGGGGGGGGTAGTCAACATTTAAGGAATCTAGAACCATCCATTTAGAAAATGTCATAGGAAACATTAACAAAAGACACCTTAGGTCAACAAGCCCAAAACCAAAGTACTACTTCTTTACTTCTTTTGTTTTATAATCAATTATAGAACCAAAGAATGTGAATGAAGCGTAGGAATGAAAGTTGGATAATCGCCATGCAAGAAGAATTAAATCAATTCGTTGCTAACGACGTTTGGGAGTTAGTTCCACAACCTAGGAATATGACAATCATAGGAACTAAGTGGGTATTTAGAAATAAGTTAGACGAGAATGGTGTTGTTTCTCAAAATAAGGCTAGGTTAGTTGCTCAAGGCTATAATCAACAAGAGGGCATCGATTATGATGAAACTTATGCTCCAGTTGCTAGACTTGAGTCTATTAGGATATTATTAGCTTATGCTTGTGCCTTAGATTTTAAACTATTCCAAATGGATGTAAAAATCATTCGATCGGTTTTAATCATTGAGGAGTATACGTGTCAAACTTCCGGGATTCATTGATTTCGAAAAACCTAATCATGTTTATAAATTAAAGAAACTTTATATGGTCTTAAACAAGCCCCAAATGCTTGGTATGATATAAACAACATTAAAGCTTTCCTTATTAACATGAATATAAAATGGGAATGGTAGATAACACTCTTTTTACTAAGAAGAAAAGTTCAAATCTCATCATTGTTCAAATATATGTCAATGACATTATATTCGGTTCGACTTGTCAAGACATGTGTGATGAATTTGCCAAAATCATGCATGACGAGTTCGAGATGAGCATGATGGGTGAACTTAACTTCTTCCTTGGATTACAAATAAAACAAATTGGAAGATGGTATCTCCTTTAATCATCTAAGGTATATTAAAGAAATGCTTAAGAAATTTTGTCTAGAAGATTCTAAACCAATGAAAACCCCCATTCTCCGATACTACAACTCAAACGAAAGATGAATAGTGTGAGTCGTAGATTATACCAAGTATCACGGCGTGATATGTTAGTTTAAAGTATACCTAACGGCAAGTAGGCCCGATATCATGTTTAGTATCTGCCTTTGTGCTCGCTTCCAAGAGGCTCCCAAAACCTCTCACCTTGAAGCGGTTAAGCGTATCCTCCGATACATTAAAGGCACTACGCACTTAGGATTATGGTATCCTAAGGGGACCGGCATAAAAACTGTAGTATATGCCGACTCTGATCATGCAAGAGATTATGTGGACCGAAAAAGCACTAGCGGTATTTATATGTTCGTATGATGTTGTCTAACATCGTGGTTCTCGAAGAAACAAATCGCTCTTGCGATATCCATGATCGAAGCCGAATACGTAAGTGCCAGAAAGGAATGTCAACAAACACTATGGATGAAACAAGCTCTCATCGACTACGACGTTCAACTCGACGACGTTCCCATTATGTGTGATAACAAAGGTGCGATTGACCTTAGCAAAAACCTGGTGCAACACCCTCATACCAAACACATTGAAATACGTCACCACTTTCTTCGTGATAATGTCCAAAAAGGACATATCTCAATCGAAAAAGTGTCGTCCGTCGACAATATTGCTGACATCCTTACTAAACCTCTTAAACGTGAATCGTTTAACTATCTACGTCTTGGTTTAGGAATGATGGAACACATTCCATAAATCATCTTAGTCCTCTTCTCTTTCTTCTGTCTCAATTCTAGTTTGTGTTCCATTCTGTGTCGTGACAACTTGAATACTTCATCCGAAGTACTGAGGGCGGCCCCCATACCACTAGCGCCCCCCCTAATATATTTAGGACCACCAGACATTATGGGACCGCCATCAGCAGACTCCCATTTTTTACACTTTGTCAAAAAAAATTCAAACCACAAAAACAAACACCCCTTTCATGCTGCCATTAACGAACTCGACCAAAACCACTCAAAAACTCAAAATCACCCATCAAAACACAAATTGAAGATAAAATCAACACCTATAATCATTCACAACATCTTAAAGATCATCAATTGTAATTCATTTCATTTATTTTCTTTCAATTTGAGTCTAGGGTTCATGATGAACACCAAAAATTAAAATTGAGGATTTTCGATTTTTCTTTCAATTTTGTACAATTAAGACTACTAGGATACAATGTATAACTAATATGCTTCCTATAGACATAGGATTTGCTTATATTAGTGAATTGTTTTTGAAAAAATTATTTCGAACCAAAACCCTAATTTTATTTTCAAATCACTCACGTTAGGAACACAATAAAATTGTGGTTATGCATTGTCAATACAACTTACAAACGTTTTCAAACACATGCATAATGATCTCATGAACAAATTTCGAGATACATAATTCATATGTATTTTTTGACTTGTTTGGATGAGAAAAATCAAATTAAGGAGCGTTTGGGTTAACTCTTAGGATTTTATATTTAGGTCGAGTTAATCGCTACTCCACATTTGTTACATCTAGGCACACACTAGGCACGAACTCAAAATATCAACACATATGCAAGTTATTAAAGTCTGATTTGATTGTTTAATTTTAGGTAACAATGCCTCCAATTACCTTACTAGATCATCAAAAGACCCGAAACTACATTCCACTCATATCAAATGAATTTAAATAACCCTTAAGAAACACAGTTGCAAATCTTGAAAAACGATACTTTCATGAGGGTAGGGTTGTAAGTCAAAAGTTTGAAAACATGAGTCATATCCGTGCAAAGTTTGAATCAATTAACTTTGATTGTTTGTTAAACTTAAATGAACAAATTGTTCCTCGTTTTGTTCTAGAGTTTTATAGTCAACTAACTTTTGATTATAACTCCAAGGGTCAATTTGTAGTCAACTTTATTATACAAAGTAAGTCTTTCTCTCTCACTCTTGAGGAATTTGGTCAAATCTTAAAGATACCATTTAAAGGTCATGCATCACACACCGACATGTGGTCACTCAACTACTTGTCAATAAGTGTTCCGAGTAAAGGTTGTTATAAAACCACTTCTCCATCTCCAAGTGTCATCAAGTCTTTCATTCAAATTCCTAGACAAGGTCAAGTCACTCGTACTAAAAACAAGAAAACCATTATCGTCGACAAAAACAAAATCTTAACTCGCGAGATTCAACCTCATATGAAACCGTAGGTTGATATCATTCGTGAAAATGCCATTTGTCTATGAGGTCATAAGGATCATGTTTTTGCTTGTCTTTGTCATATGCTTTATTGCATTGAAACCTTCACTCGATACAATATAGCATTCTTTGTTCTCAAAAGAATGGAAAGGTACTTCCAATGAAGTATTTAAGTTGTCACGACACAGAATGGAACACGGACTAGAATTGAGATAGAAAAAGGAGAAGCGGACTAAAGTGATTTATGGAATGTGTTACATCATTCCTAAACAAAGACGTAGATAGTTAAACGATTCACGTTTAAGGGGTTTAGTGAGAATGTCGGCAGTATTGGTGACGGGCGGCACTTTTTCGATTGAGATATGTCCTTTCTGAACATTATCACAAAGGAAGTGGTGACGAATTTCGATGTGTTTGGTACGAGAATAGTGCACCAGGTTTTTGCTAAGGTTAATCGCGCCTTTGTTGTCGAACAAGATGGAATCACCATCTAGTCGAACGTCGTATTTCGATGAGAGCTTTTTTCATCCATAGTGCTTGTGACAGCCTTACCGGCGCATTACGTATCCCGCCTATCGGTATGATATTGAAGAACTATTTGTTTCTTCGAGAACCAAGATGTTAAACAACATCCCACTAACGTACAAATACCGCTAGTGCTCTTTCGATCCACATAATCTCCCGCATGATCAGAGTCGGCATATACTACGATTTCTATGCCGATCCCCTTAGGATACCATAATCCTAAGTGCGTAGTTCCTTTAATGTATCAGAAGATACGCTTAACCGCTTCAAGGTGAGAGGTTTTGGGAGCCTCTTGGAAGCGGGCACAAAGGCAGACACTAAACATGATATCGAGCCTACTTGCCGTTAGGTATAATAAACTATTGAGAATCTATTTGCCTATCTAGGATTAGTTTTACAGATAATATTGAATGCACATCAGAATAATAAGAAAGCAATATTATCAAACAAGGTTTTTCATTCATACGTTTTCCCTATTACCCAACTACTATAATTTGGGGTTACTAACTACTACATAGACATCTCTAATATGTCCATTACTAATTAACTACTAACTATGGTGTACACACACACACACCTTTATTATTCGACTCTCATCAGTCGACTATGCAATGGATTGATTTTTCTAAATGCCTAGACCTCCTTTTATAGCATAAGGATCCATAGCTAACAAGGAAACAATTAATATATATAATGAGAGAATCAATTATGATCTTCTTAATTAAATTTCATTCCTTATCTATTTTGACCACATCCTTTATTTTCTCTACCTCTTGGTAGAACTTCATGATGACAATTTTGGTCTTCTTGTTTCTACTGTTCAATCTTTTATTCACATTGTCCTCATCAAATTCAAGAATTCCCAACAATCTTCCCTTAAAATTTGATAATGGACAAAAAAAACAAAGTCTCGTATGAAACTTCAACATAAAGCCAAAGCTTCCCCCTTAAGTTGAGATTTAATCAACGGTCCCGAAATGAAACAAAAATCTTTAATGCTTCCCCTTTGACATAAGATAAGAATTAGAATCCTTGACTATGTCACCACACATAATAAGATGCAAATCATATCTCTATAGTCTTCTTCCCCATTTTGTAATCATCCAATAGGGGTCTTCTGTAGATAAGCAACTTGTAAAAACTTCCCCTCAAGTGGTGCATGTAGATGGTTACACATTTAATTAATAAGCTTCCCCTTAAACCCATATGTTTTACCATCTCTTGAATTCTCGACTCTATAGGCTCTAGTAGTGATCACTGATGAAGAAAAAAAAACAAGTATAACGCATTGATGAAGAAGTAGAATCTCCCAAATTTATCTATGTCTGTGTCACTATCCACGCTACGTCAAACTTAAAATAAATTTAGAAATATAAGTAGCACCGCAACCTCTTGACAATAATCCTCCTCATCTTATGAACACATACTAAGTGATAGCAAATGTGAGTATTGAGCACCATAAGAAAAATCACACACTTTTGCTAGATTCTGCAAGTCTCCGTCAACACCATTTAAGCACGAACAAGTTACCTCTAAATGTTGTAATCCATTTAAGATATGATAAAACACAAACCTGTGAAACTCCACTACAACATCAAATAAGCAATAATCAATCGTCTTCGTAATCACATCTTTAATAAATCTCCAAAAACGAGCCATAAAATAAGAATAAACTATTGTGAACAATAGTTCTGTCCGAGATCCAAAAACGTGAACTATCCGATATCAGATAAAGCAAGCAGTACAAACTAGGTATGTCGGATAGAACTAACAGTAGAAACTGCTTCAAGTAGCAGTATTAACAAACCAAGCTGTTAGCGACACTTTTTCTATTTCAAAACTGTCACAAATTTATCACTAACCTGTCACTGATCCGTCACAAAACTGTTACTAAACTGTCCTCCCATGGTATCCAGCGACACTTTACCTGTCGTTAAACCATCGTTAATACGGTTCTCCTTCCTCCCAAGGCCTTTTGTGACACTAAATCTGTCAGTAAACTGTTACTATTCTGTCACTATTCGAGCATTACTAAAGTAACCATGGCAGTATTAACATACAAACTGGTAGTATTAACTTTCAAGACAAACCATACTCGAGCCCAAACAGTATTATCAATCTGTGAAGAGCAGTATTAACATCAAAGGAGCAGTACTAACTTCTGGAGGCAAGCAGTACTAAGTATGTATCAACGAACACAACAGTACTAATACCTTCGAACATTCAAGGCAGTATAAACATAAACGTGGTAGTACTTTGTTCGTCCCACTTCCTTTGGCAGTACAAATCGAACTTAGCAGCATAACCTTCCTCTTTTAATGACCACGAGCCAGGAGCACAAGTAACCACGACATACAAGGAAATAAATATGGGAATAAGATAACCATCCCTAAAAATTAGGGTCTTTTAAATCATACCAGATTCTTTTCCCATATATACACAACCAAACCACAACTGCTTCCTTAAAACACGTAGTCCATAACTGCTTCCATAAAGAACGATTAACAACAGCTATCAAGAAGAACTCAGAAAACCTGAACCCTAATTCCATACACAAACCAGTGGCCAATTATATCACGTTTCAACAGCAGCAAAAACCCTAACGAATTAGGTTTTGAAACCCACTATCTATCTTCCATTAATATCTTCCATTCACCACAACCAATGGATTTCATTCAATTAAAATCAGAACCTGCTGTTGTATTAGATAAACTTTTTCATGTTGCAAACCAATCAACCTTCTGACAATATTCGATGAACAAGAATCAAGGTTGTGTGAACCTTCAGAACTTGAAACCAAACAGCAACATGCATCCTTCTGTACGCCTTGTCTTCATTAAAGTAGGGTTTTGTTTATCATTAAAAACCACAATACAATCTTTTGATGACATACCATGAACATAAGCCACGAATCACCAACCTCACAACCTGATAATCACGACAGCCTCTTAAAAACTTCTTGCTTTGCATATTAGGGTTTGTTGGGAACCCTAATTTTATCTCCTGCTGCCAAACATCATAAACACTAAAACCAGAAAAATAATACACGATTAAAACCTTGTACGAATCCTAGATATCAAGAGCAACCCGCTCTGATACCGCATGTTGAGAATCTATTTGCCCATCTAGGATTAGTTTTACAGATAATATTGAATGCACAATGGAATAATAAGAAAGCAATATTATCAAACAAGATTTTTTATTTATACTTTTTCCCTATTACCCCAACTACTATAATTTAGGGTTACTAACTACTACATAGACATCTATAATTTGTCTATTACTAATTAATTACTAACTATGGTGTACACACACACCTTTACTATTCGACTCTCATGAGTAGACTATACAATGGATTGATTTTTCTAAATGCCTGGACCTCCTTTTATAGCATAAGGAGTCTTAGGCTTACAAGGAAACTAATTAATATATTAATGAGAGAATCAATTAATTATCTTCTCATTAATATTCATTCTTATCTTATTTTGACCAAAATTTTATTTTCTTTTACATCTTGTAGTACTTCATGATGATAATTTTGGTTCATCTTGTTTCATTCTTTTATTCACTTTGTCTCATCAAATCAAGAATCCCAACATAAACTACCTATCATGCCTTGATACTTGGTACTATCTACTGACTCACCACTCTTCCATCTTTTGTGAAGTTTAGTATCGGAGGACATGGTGGGTTTTCATGGTTTTAGAATTCCTTCTAGACCAAATTCTAAGCATTTCTTTAATACCTAGATCGATTAAAGAATAGACCATCCTCCATTTGTTTTATTTGTCATCCAAGAAGGAATTAAGTTTCACCCATCATGCTCATTTCGAACTCGTCATGCATGATTTTGGCAAATTCATCACACATGTCTTGATAAGTTGATCCGAATATAATGTCATCAACATAAGAATTGAACAATGATGAGATTTGAGCTTTTCTTTTTAGTAAAAAGAGTGTTATTTACCATTCATATTTTATATTCATGCTTAATAAGGAAACTTTTAATCTATCATACCCGCTTTGGGTGCTTAATTAAAACCATACAAAGCATTCTTTAATTTATAACCTGATCTGGTAATTTCAAAATCAATGAATCCCAAAGATGTTCCACGTATACCTCCTCATTGATAATAACCGTTCAGGAAGCACTTTTTACATCCAATTTGGAATAGATTTAAAGTCTAAGCACAAGCATGAGCTAATAATAATCTAATAGACCAAGTCTCCGCAACCGTGACATAAGTTTCATCATAATCGATGCCCTCTGTGTTGTTAGTAACCTGAGCAACAAACCTAGCATTATTTCGAAACAACATGTTCTCGTCTAATTTATTCTAAACACCCACTTAGTTCCAAGATGTCAATATTCTTAGGTTGTGGAACTAACTCCCAAATGGTGCCGATAGCAAAGAATTGATTTAATTCTTCTTGCATAGCGACTATCCAACATTATCACCTAAAGCCTCATCACAATCATAGGATTCTAAGTTGATATAAAACAAAAGAAGTTACTTTGGTTTTGAGCTTGTGACCTAAGGGTTCTTTGGTTAAGGTTTCCTGTAACATTTTCTAAAGGATGGTTCCTAGATTCCTTAATATTGACTATTTCATCAATTTCTAGTGTTTCATCCTCAACAACATTTTCTAGGTTTTTCTTTTTGGTTGCCCTAACAGCTTCTTCTTCATCTAATTCATCATCTACAGAGGGTGATGTCTTAGAAGGTGGAGGAGTTTCATCGAAAGTCACATTGAGTGATCCTTTAATTTTCCTAGTGTGTTTATTAAGGATGATGTAGGCTTTACTATTTTGGGAGTAACCTAAAAAGACACCTTCGTCTGACTTTAGGTCAAACTTGGTAAGGTAGTCTTTGGTGTTTAATATTGTTGATCCCAAACCTAGATCGATTCCTTAGGTTGTCTAAGGTTAAATTACCTTGGATAAATCCAAAATAACTTGTTGTATAAACTTTGTATGTATATTAAAGTGTATGCGGAATCTACACCTTAATACTCTAGAAGTAAAATCAATGAAATAGTTATCTTGAACAAACAAAGATATAACCAAACGCTCCAATATTATTAGATCAACAATACGAGTACTCTTAACTTAGTACTAGGGTTTACAACATTGAAGCTTTTCTCTTAATCGACTTTGACAACTATGCAAAACTTATAAAACTGATGATAATATGATAATGTGATGTGTTGTAATATCTCAACTAATGCCCTAGAGCCTCCTTTTATAGACTAAGGAGTCCTAGTCGGCTTACAATACATTCCTAAGATATTTTAATCTTTTCTAAACATAAATGTAATCTTCTAAATAAATACATTATGTATATCTTGTACATAAATATCTCAATACTTATCTTCACAAGTATTCTTATTCTCCAAACAATCTTTATCTCTTTAATTTGTCTTTATCCTCTTGACAGTAGAATCTTCAAACAGTTGTAATCCATCACCACAGCAGCCTAATAAACAATAAGCAGTAAGTAACATTATAGATTCCTTAATGTTGACTATTTCATCAATCTCTAAAGTTTCATCCACAATGTCATTTTCTAGGTTTTTCTTTTCGGTGACCTTAATTGCTTCTTCTTCATCTAAGTCATCATCCACCAAGGGTGATGTCTTAGAGGGTGTAGGAGTTTCATCGAATGTTACGTTAAGTGATTTTTCGACTTTCCTAGTGTGTTTGTTTAGGATGATGTAGGCTTTACTATTTTGAGAATATCCTAAAAGGACACCTTTGTATGACATTGGGTCCAACTTGGTAAGGTAGTCTTTGGTTTTCAAAATGAAGCACTTGATTCCAAACACTCTAAAATAATCTAACGTAGGTTTCCGTCCTCTTAAAGTTTCGTAAGGTGTTTTTCCTAGAATGGCTCTAATGAGAATTCGGTTGAGAATGTATGTTGAAGTATCTACGACGTTACACCAAAACTTTTAAGGTAACGATTGCTCATTCAACATAGTCCTACTCATTTCTTGAAGTGTCCTATTTTTCCTTTCGACCACGCCATTTGATTGAGGAGTGCGTGGAGCCGAGAAATTGTGTGTAATACCATTGACATTACAAAACTCTCCAAATTGCACCTCATTATCAAATTCTCTATCGTGGTCGGTTCTTATTGACACTATTGAACAACCTAATTGGTTTTGGATTTTCCTACTAAATATTTTGAATTGATCGAAGGCTTCGATTTTATTCTTAATAAATCTAGTTCAAGTGTACCTAGAGTAGTCATCTACTATGACTAGGGTGTAACAGTTTCCTCCGTAACTCCGTACGGCGGATGGACCAAAGAGATCCATATGGAGAAGTTCTAAGCATCTAGTTGTTGAGACTATATTCTTAGCTTTGTGACTAGCGTGAGCTTGTTTTCCCATTTTGCAAGCATCAGAAAAATGTTGATCAAACTTAAGCTTAGGTAGGTTTCTAACTAATTCCTTTGAAGCTAACGATTGAATGAGACGCATATTTGTGTGACCTAATCTCCTATGCCACAATGTGGAATTTTCATCAATCGTTGCTAGACAAATTTGATCCTTTGGCTTATTTCCTAATTTCATCACATATAATCCTTTCTTCCTAATACCTCTACCTATGACTTTACCGTCCTTAGTGATTTTACTATCATGTTCAGAGAAAGATACTCTACACTTATTGTCACATATTTGACCTATACTTAGCAAGTTAAATCCTAAGTTATCAACATGTTCTACATTATCTATTTTGAGAGAGTAATTAGAAATCGTACCTTTGCCAATGATGTTACCGCGAAGATTACTACCAAAAATGACGTTACCTCTATTGTATGCCTTGTAAGTAGAGAAGAGCTTTTGGTTTCCTGACGTATGTTTAGAGCATCCGCCATCCTTGATCCGTTCATCGGGCTCCAAGTCGACTCCAAGGCACATCTATTTATATAGTACAATGACTCAAACATTTGGTCCCAAATATCTCATGGGTCCAAACTTGTTAGTGCCAAACACCCCTTACATTTGATGCAATTGGTTGGGATGAGAAAATGGAGAACACATTTCCCATGGCATGTAACTTTGACGTGGAAAGTTGTTCCAAGTTACGGGAAAGCCATGAGGTCGATTTTGTCGACCAATGTTTCTTTTTGGTTGCGGTGTTTTGGCACGAGGATAATTATTATTGACTCTTCTAGGAGGTGGAGTTTTTTTATCTAAAGTTTGGTTTCAAAAATCCAACTCCAAGCTTTGACAATGGCTTATAGAATTGTTTAACTTCATTGTCACTAGCAACAAGAACTTCGACTTTGTTTACAATTATGTGTTTTGGTCTAGGACCCAAAATAATTTTTGAAAAGACACACTTTTCTTAGATTCAGGCGTTGCTGGTGGCGGTCCCATAATTATTTTAGGGGCCGCCTGGGCACTTTGGGGGCCGCCCATATTTATGAGACCTCCGTCAAAGGATACCTTTTTCTGAGCTTTCACAAATTTTATTTCCTTAGTTCCACTAGATGATGCTTCAAATGAATTAAACCCTAAACCTAGTTTATCACCGGAGGGTTTTTGACTACTTAACATTTCATTTAAGCAATGATTACTCTTTTCAAATTTATTTAATCTAGTTGACTCTTCTTTGAGTTTTTCATTCTCAATTTTAAGCGTATGACACTTTGCACAATCGAGATCAACTCCCTTGTTTTTCTAGAGTGTGGATAATTTATCTTTTAATTCTCTAAGCTTGTTTTCTAGACTATTTCTAGTAGCTTTTAACTTTTTGTTCTTAGTGATTATCTTTAGACTCATGTTGCATAACTTATCATATTCATTGTCTAAAGCTAAATCATCAATTGATGAGTTTTCATTACTAAAGTAAGATGATTCGGAACATACCTCACTTGATTCATGAGCTATAAGACACGTTTCATCTTTGACCTTCGCATCATCTTCTTCACCGCTATCGCTCCAAGAGCCTTCGATAAAAGCTCTTTGGTTCTTATCTTTTGGTGGTTTGGACATTCTCCAATAAGATAATTTGGGTCGCCGCATCTAAAGCATTTTCTATCACTTTTACCGATCTTTTCATCACGGATTCTTTGGAGCGTCTTTTTGTCGTTCCGAGGTTGTCTCACGAATCTACCTCTTCTTTTAAAGAATTTCTTGAAGTCTCTTACCGCCATGGCGTACTCTTCGTCTTTGCTACCAGCAGTCGAACACTCTTCATCACTAGATTCTTTAGCAATAGATTTCCTTTCAACTTTTGATTTGACTATTTCAGAATCTTTCTTGATGATCATTTCATAAACTTTGAGGTTCCTGATAAGTTCATCAAGAGATAGTGACGTTAAGTCTTTCGACTCTTCAATCGTCGTAACCTTTGCTCTCCATTTAGGATGTAGAGCCCTAAGAAACTTCCTTACGTAGTTCTTACTAGAATAACCTTCATCAAGAGCTTTAAGACTAGTAATAATAGTATTAATTCTTGCAAAAGCACTATCTCTTCTTCGGAAATGACGAATTGTTCATATTGTTGAACAAAAAGGTCGATCTTATTATCTTTGACTTGGCTATTACCTTGATGGGTGATTAACAAAGTTTTCCAAATTTCTTTTGCCGTGTTACACATGAAAATTCTTTCATATTCTTTTCTTGGCAAAGCATTGTAAATAACCATTTTGGCTTCATTGTAATTAACAAAGTTTTGGACTCAGTTTTGACAAAATTTTTACAAAGAGGAGTGACATTTTAATTTGCATTTCGCGAATTAAAAATGCTTAAAGTACTTCGGATGAAGTATTCAAGTTGTCACGACACAGAATGGACACTGGATCTAGAATGAGAGAGAAGAAAGAGATAGCAAGACTAAGTGGATTTATGGATATTGTGTTCCATCATTTTCCTAAACCAAGACGTAGTAGTAAACGATTACGTTTAAGAGGGTTTAGTTAAGGATGTCTGCAATTTTGTCGAACGGACGCACTTTTTAGAATTGAGATATGTCCTTTTTGGACATTATTACGAAGAAAGTGGTGACGCATTTCGATGTGTTTGGTATGAGAGTGTTGCACCGGATTTTTGCTAAGGTCAATCGCGCCTTTGTTATCACACATGATGGGAACGTCATCGAGTCGAAGTGTAAATAAATGTCATCACTCTTGTTTTAATTATGTCTAGAAATCTATTTTTCCATAAATACAACTAATCGCTTTCAAAAGAATGATGTGTTCTTTGTTAGATTGCCCTTTTGATATTTGTCGGAATCATAGATCGATCCAAGCTTTAAAATACAGTATACTTTTATAAATCTAATTGATCTGCTCCTGATACCCAATTGTGGAAACTAGAAGGGGTGGTTGAATATTGAATTGTTACACGTTTTGTGTCTACATTTTAAAACTTTACTTTCAAAAATGTTTAGATCGAGTTATTGGTGTTTAACAACTCACAATTATAAACATGCAATAATATCTAAATAAAACTAGATGACAACATAATAATGTTAAGAGATAAGGAAAGAAAATAACCCAAACCCAAGGACTCCAAGATTTTAGAGTGGTTCGGCTACGAAGCTCCTCTTCGCCCTACTCCACTCCCTGAGTATCCGAATCTAGATTTCACTATGTCAACAAGCTCCCTTTAGGCGCGAGGAAGGAAAACGTGTACACGCTCGCTTACGTTATTTTTTGACAACTCAGCTAAATTGTTGAGTCCTAATCTTGCTAAAACCAATCTACCACAACTTCACACCGATATACACACTCTCAAAGATTCTACACTATCAGATCTACGCAATATCTAAAATCACATAACAAATATCAGATAAATACAATGGAGGTTTGGTACTTCTGAAGGAAAAAGTGGGAGAGTCAACTAATTCAACTCTTCATTTCTGACGTATACGAGTTCTTATCTTGCACTTGAATGAGTGGGAAGAGTATTGAGAAGAAGAGACGTAGATCACTTGAAAACAAAATCAAGAGATGTTGTGATTAATTATTTAGTGAGAGGAAAGAAGTTTTTAGAGAAGGAAGAAGCGTGAGTAAAATTCATGCAAAGGGTCTGATTTTCAACAAGGGGTTGGACCCTAGTATTGATAGACGATAAAAAACCAACGGTAAACTTTGGTGGCTAGGGTCCGGCAGTCCCATATATATTAAGGGTTCTGCCGGCCTATAAGAGGGTCCGCTCTAGACTCCGCTCCCTTTTTTGTCTTTTTGTGGGGAAGGTTGTATCTGGTGTAGAAGCTTTCGTTTTGGGGGGGGGGGGGGATTTAAATTTCAATTTTATGTTTTTAATAAAACTTTTCTATTTAATAAGAAATTATTTTGTATAATAATTTTGTGGAAAATCTTTTGTTAAAAAATATAATAGATAGTAGAAAATATTTTCTTGGTCATAATCATGCTTAATGATTTGTTTGTTATACCTTTAAGTGGATCACTAATATTAGAATTGGAATTTTAACGATTATTAATCTTGTAATTGTTTTTTATCTTTATCGTATAAACGTTTTTACATTTTGTTATTATCAAAACGTTGAGAGGTCAAAAAATATAAATAAAGTTTTTAGACATTATATGTATTAACAATAGAATATTCGAATAATTTCTCCTTTGGTCAGACCATGCCCATGGCATTTTCGAAGCATGTTTTTCAGTCGTAACTAGGATTCAGTTATAATTTCAAATACGTTTTGAGAGAAATTTCTGTTTTCAGTTAAAGTCGGTTAACTACGAAGGTGGGATGAATCTCCTTATAAAAACTTTCTCATTTGATCCCATATATGTTATTGAACTCTTCATTAAGTTCGTTTAAAACCAGGTTTTAGCTTTATCGGAATAGGGAATAGGGAAAATATCAAAGCTTGACAGGTTTACTTTTGAGTTTCACCATGTTGAACATGTCACAGATTAGCGAGAAATTCATAGATGTGGTCCATGCGGTCTGGCCACGCAATGACATTTCGAAGTTATTTTCCAAAATCATTCTTCATATGGTTACTTTTGATACAGATGTAGTCATCAACAATCGGGCTTTTTTCGAACAATTACAGTATTAGGAGGTCAGTGCTACAGTGTAGCCACTTTCCCACATAGATTGATCATCAGTATCAAGAATCTTTTGTTTGGTTTTGACATCCTCTTCAGGTATATTTATGATGACAAATTCATTAACGATATGATGTTGGGTTGAAGATTTGAGTCAGTTGATCTTGATGAATTCTTTTTGGATAGTTTTAATCTTATAAGACCCTTGTTATTAAATTTTTATTTAATTTATATATTAGATTTACTAGTTGTTTTTCCCAGGATTGTGGGTTTATACATACGTTAAGTATTTTGCAAAAAGATATTTTTTATTTATTTTATATAATTAAGGCTAATAGGATAATCTTCAAAAATATAGTAAATAATTTTTATCTATATTTTTGTATTTTTATATTTTTATTTTATACCTTTTTATATTTTTATATATTTATACTTTTTATTTTTATATATATTGGATATATTTTAATTTTATTATATATAGAAAATAAGAATAAATGGTTAATAGGTTATTTTTTGTTAAGATAGATAAGTACGGCGTACTTTAAGAAAAGTACGATGGCTTTCTGGGTTTGAGTATGAGCCCATCATACTTAGGAAAAAGTGCGCCGGTTTTTCTAGAAATTTTTATGTTTTTCGTTTATTTATATTTTAGGTTATACATTAAAACAAAAGATAACAGAATAAGCTAGAACAAAGGTAATAACAATAATCAACACAAAAAGAAAACTATTTTTTTTGAAATTTATGATAAACTAGATATTTACAAGGCTTATAATCAGATGACTATGAAACCTATTAAATCAGATTTGAGTTTTTTCAAAAAAACAATCGAACAATCCCAAAAAGTGCGGCGGTTTTAGGGAAAAACCAACGTACTTTGGGTTTACGAGGCAAAATTTCAAATGAAAGCAAGGTAAATGCGGTACTTGCAGATGCAGTAGGCAGAAGTCAGGAAAATAAACACGTTTAAGTAAACAAAACGCACCAAAACAAGCAACAAACTGATAACAACTTAAAACAATTCTCCGGCAGCGGCGCCAAAAACTTGATGTGTGTTTTACTAGTTTTAAATTTAAAAGAATAGATGTAACAACTTACATTTTCACACCTTTTTACATCAATGAACATCTAATTATTTATTTTAAACTTTTACGCGTTCACTTTAAAATTTCTAATGTTTGCTAAATCACGTAAAACTAAAAAATCAACATTCAACGTTAAACGGACATCAAACAATTAAATGTTTTACATCAAACAAGTGTTATATTAATTAGTTGGTGGGATAATTAGTAACTTTCATTTTTTTATTTTTATAGGTCACGTAAAACGTTTACGTTTTGCAATAAAACATTTAGGCATTCCACGAAACCACCAAAACTTATCTACGCTTCAACAAATTACCCATTATTTATATCAATACTCAAAGTTTTATAAAATACGTTAACCCATATTTATCCTGTTAGCCGAATTCTACTTATAAGCAACCAACTAAAAAAAACAAATGCTAAAGTTTACTTCTTTATACTTAACATATACTCCTAAAATTCATGTATCACTAGAATTAAACATTAACATGGCATGACTCATATATTCCTCCCCCCTATAATTTCCGTGGTTATGTGAATCCTAGGTGATATAGAGCACAATATTTTTACTAAATATTTTCACAAAATTAATTATACAAAATATTTTCTAATTAAAAGAAAAGTTTTATTAAAAACTTAAAATTTGAAATTCAAAATTTCCCTCCCAAAACGGAAGCTTCTACACCAAATACAACCTTTCCCACAAAAAAAGGGAGCGAAGTCTAGGTGGCGGCCCCCTTATATATTTGGGACCATCGGGACCGCCACCAATTACCGTTAATTTTCCATGTCTATAAATACTGGTCCATCCATTGCTGAAAATCATTCCTCTTTACACGAAATTTTTTAGTCTTTTCTTTCCCTCTCTAAAACTTCTTTCTTTCACTAAAACTCTTAATCACTAACATACTTAGATCTTGTTTCAAGTCATCTTATCTTATCTTCTTCATCTCATCTTTCCTCTCTATCAAGTACAAGAGAAGAACACTCGTATTCGCCAAGAAACGAATTGTTGATTAGTGATCTCTCATCTCTTCTTCTAAGTTCCAAATCTCTATTGTAATTATCTTGTGTATTTGTGTGATTCGTGAAGAATACTAGTAATCTAATGAATCAACCAAGAACAATGAGTGAGATGTGGGTTGGATTGTTAGAGAAACTTGGATGGAATGGATGATGTGTGTATTATGGAATGTATGGAATCAAATAACAAAGTGAACAACCAACAATTAACAACCAACCCTCTCCAAGACAAGGAGAGGGTGTATAAATACTACCTTGGCCGGCCCATGGGCTGGAGTTGGGCCACCCATGGGCCTTGGGCCGGACTAGATTACTAATCTAATCCTTATACTAACTACGAGCTAAGACTTGTTACAACTTTGGAAGTGACCGACACTTTTCGTGTTTCCAACAATCTCCCCCTAAGGGAGGTCACTCCAATTTACAAACTTTAAACCTAGCATACTATGCTTTATCCTTAGTCTTTAGCTCGTATTCTTGTCTTTCTCTTGTGAATATGTTGTAGTGATCATTGACTTCTTGGTTTGAGCTTGTTCCTTGAACTTGTATTTAACATAGTGATCTTGAGCATCTTGAGATCATCAACCAAGCATAATCTCTACGCCAACTTGTAACTTTGCCACCTTGTGGACTTGCGACTTCTGGACCGACATGCTCATACCATTCTTGAAAAGCTTTAATGTTGCATCTTTCTTGAAATTCTTTAACTTTAACACTTTGACACTTCTAGAAAGATGTGTGGTATCAGAGTAGCGGAAGTCTTGAAACATGTACTTGAGCTTTCATGATGACTTTATGTTTGTCGGTCGGGTATGAGCATGTGGTTATGGATCTTGTGAGCCAGCTGGAATAGGAACCTCCATCACCATTTTACATAGCCTGCATAAAACAGTTAGCAATAAAGCAGGGGGACGAATATGGCTTTGTCATTCGCCCAGGTTTGGTTGGAGAAACCTTCGAATCCGTGAGGATTGACCTGTGATCAGATAGATTCAATTTGAGAAGAATCTTCTTGACAGGATTTCCAGCTGTAGTATTGAATCTTTCTAACACATAAGTATTAGATTCATCGTACTCAGCATGTTCTCATTATCGGAACGTCCCAAAGCAGACAGCACGATAAGAGTGAACCAGTGAGTTACTATCTCACCGATTGATATAGAAAATTGATTTGAATCAATCGTGTATCACTTACAAAAATTGTTTTTGTGACACAGTCTAGAGTAGTTTAACTTTCAAAATACATTAACAACCGTTGATCCATTCCTGGAACAAGTTTGATTCTTATAGAATCGCACCATCGTTTCTTTCCAGTTGTCACAAGTTTGATTCATAAAGAATCGCACAAGTATACCTTCACCATGACTTGTTTGATATGACTCAAGCAGGATTTCCATCTTCATTGTGAATAAATTTCACTCTGATGTTCTGGCAAATCACAAGGATAATGCGAAGACTCTTAAATGTATCTTGTAAATCACATTGTTGTGACTTAGCAAGAAGGTTTGCAAGTGTCCAATGAGAATTTATGGATGAACTCTTTGGCTCTAGACTCAATAGTTGGGGCCCCAACCCCTTTTAATTTTAGTGATCAGAGGCTGGAGCTGAGTGCCACCTTTTCAATATCAACTAACTCGAAGTGAGAAAGTCAATAGAAATGAGTGTATCTCCGTGAGTTTTGAAACAAAGTCTTCTGACTTTTGAGGTAGCTGGAGGGTTGTGCATAGCTCACTGGGTCTCATGACGGTCTTCAAGTCAGAACAACACTGAGTGTTTCCTAAACAGCAGATGTATTTGAACCCTGTTTCTACTAAGTATATGGAGGGCGTTCTTTATTTCACCCTTTATCCTTACTTTTCTTTTTCATTCTTCAACCCCTTCAATGCTTACCGAGACTTCATGACTAACACCTTGTTGGGTTTGTTCCAGTGTTAGCTCCATCTCAGTCAGCATTATTCCCTTTTCTCACTTTTTCTCCTTTTTAATCATACCTAAGGACTTCTACACTAACTAGTGGATATCCCTGGGTAGATCCCTCCGGTTCTGGCTGGATCATGGGATCTGAAAACCTAAGCCTAACCGCCTTATAACTTCAAGAATTTAAGAACATGGTCAGTCTTTTGGGTATTTCATCACAATCCTTCCAAAAACATTGAAAATTTCAATCAAAGTGTTTGATATAAATATCAAAACATTTACACTTTGAGAGTTTTCATCATCACTAAAAGCTCCCCCTTAACATGTGCATCGTTATCGTAGTACATGCTAGGTATGGAGTGCATTGAGTCTATTTTATTTGATCACTTCTGTCAATATTTATTAAGTCCGGGTTAATCACATTTTCTCCCCTTATCCAAAATGTTAATCCCTTGATATTTTGGATATCAATTGATTAACCGTTCGGGGACAAAATGAGATATGATAACAGATTGGAACATGTTATTGCTCCCCCTCAATTTTTGAGGGTTTATAAGATGATGCCGAGTACAATTATTTGAAAATTTTGAATTTACTGAAAAATTCTTGAAAAATTTGTACTCGAGCATATCTTATAATTCACCAATAAGTCTACACTAATAATGTACATATTCACAAGATAAGTGTGTTTACGAGGATAGACCTTTTTAAGATGAGAACATCATATGATAAATCATATGGTCCTTTGTAGAAGCCGTAGGTCACCCCCGTATGGTCGTCCACCGACAAATTTCTCCAAACTCCTCATTATCCTCCTTGTCTTTAGCCTCTTGTCAATCGCCTGGATCATGGCTCTCGCGTTTGCCTTGTCACGTTGGCTCCAAAAGGTCTCTGGCAAGTACTCCATTCTTATTCCCTTGAGGCGATCATTAAGAACAGTCCGAACGTCATCTAGAGTACCATCGCTGAACTTGTGGAGTTCGTCAATGCGCATCAATCGGTTCTTCTTGTCTTTATTCTCGTAGATGAATCCTCTTGGGTCGGAGTATGGAGTATAAGCGTCTTGTCTTCTCAGATTTGATCTGTACGTGTCGGGCTTGGTGAGATTAAGTTTCTTCTGATAACTTTCAACACCCAGTTGAAGATCTTCCACACGTCGCTGGATGACAACTCTTCGTGTAAACATTCGTAAGGAGACATTAAATGCAATACGTTCTTCAACGCTTAGATTAGTCACTTTTCCTTGCACAAGAAGAAGCAGCATATCTTCAATGTCTTGGATCCTTAGTCTGTGGAAGTCGCCTTCTTTGAACTTGTAGAGAACATCATCATCCCTTCGTACAGTAATCCAGTCAAGATACTTATAGTCATGCCATTCGACTATTTCAACCTCAGTGACAGCAATAATTCGTCTTTTTGAATAGACATCTCGAGCTGATTCCCTTGAAGTTGCAAATGCATAGAACTGTCGTCGCTTTTTGCCCCAATGCGAGATTCCCCATAGGGCAGATCTGTCGTATTTGACTATCGTTTGACTCCACATCAAGCACGCATATATTCCCAATGTCTTGGATCCCGCGCAGTCTGTCCCGAACCCTAGTCCGCCACTTCATCTTGTACACTGTAGAGCTGCACACTTCCTTCATCCCTTCGTAATGTCATCCAGTCAAAGATGCTCTATAATCATGCTCATTCGACAATTTCAACCTTCGTGACAGCAATTATCCGTCTTTTAGTATGACATCTCGAGCTGAATTCCCTTGAAGTTGCAAATGCATAGAACCCAACCCACCCCCCCCTACATAAGCGCTTGTGCGACTTTGATTGCCCCTAGAGACTTAGAGATGTCGTATCAACCTGAAGGTAAGCTGTGTCCCAATGATCCGTCGATGCATCTGTCAGTTTGACTATCGTTCGTCGATACACCTACACGATTGAGTGTTACGCGACCATTACTGCAAGGTCTTTCGCTAATGTCTACATTTCTTCATTTCCATCACAAACTGTATGCACTATGGTACACGATCTATAGTCGTTGCTGGCAGTCGTCGTGCAGTAGCTTCCGTATAAGCCTGACGTATAGCTAGTGATCTTATTCGACGCTGTTGAGTCACACTCACCGCTACGTAGAAAATCAACTTCTTTCTCATGAAACTTCCGACGATACAGACTCCCTAATTTGTCTACTCGCCTCCCTTTTAGTTCATTGACCCCATCCCCAAAAACAGACACCACCCAAGACCATTCATACACGCACCTCAACTAGGCTATCACGATACCACTACACCGCCCCAACGGCAACCCCCCGTGCAGCTCACTGCCTGCGAGCCGAACGCGCCTGGAAATTCCCCCCGCTGGTACCGTGAGCGATTGTCGCAGATCATGCGGATATTGACGACCTTCAGGGCTTTGTTCCAGTCTAATATTTCGGTTGTGGCCTTTGTATAGACTCCTCACAATAATTTTTCCAATTCAGTCAAACTCTGCAAGTCCCTGTTCATCATCTCTAATGTCTGGACTGTAGCAGTTCAGGCGTTAGAGTTATTGACACGTTTAGCAATTTCAAAATCCCCCAAAACAATAAGCAGAGAAGTCAAAATGTAGAGTCAGTCTAGTCATCGATACGACTCCTCTCGAGGGTCTTGTTTTTTGTGCCCAGACTGTTAGCAAGGTTTGGGAAAATTTTCTATGAGCCGGCAGGAATAGACGTATTCCATGATGGTCGGGAAGGTAGTCTTGTAGGTTTTTGAAAACCAGTCAGGATAGTGTTGGACTTCTTATTCTGCTTGGATACTCCTGGACACCTGTTGTCAAACTCCTGGTCTGCAGGTCTTTCAGAGACATCAGTCATACGCACACTGCCCAGCTCTCCCCCCCCCCAACACACCTCCCCCTCCCCCGTGCTCCACAACACCTATTGCGGTATTGTGGCTCCATGTCAGAACGCGCGCTCAAGTCGTGTATTTCGTGAACGCGTAAGAGTATGCTATGATCTGAAGTAGTGTCGTATTTTAATTACACGCCAGCGCCCCTCCCGCTGCTGCGTGCCTTGGTGTGGTTGTAAATAGTTGTTGCTGACGCTGATGTTCTCGTGACACAGGCAAGTGATTGGCAGAATAGCATGACGGTGATATGCATAGTCCGTGACTCTCTACTAGAGAGTAATATTACTAAGTGTCTGTGAATGTCAGACGTCCGCGCAAATTCCTAAACACATATCAGGATATGCTCGGTTCCAGCGGAGGGTGATAAGATCAAGTCCACCATGTCAACTCCTGGAACACCACATCTCCCATATGACTATGCGAACTCACTCTTCTCCACTTCTCGAGCCGACTACTCCAGAGACCCGACGAGTCGCCCCATCCTCTCATCCTGCTCGCTCCTCTTTCCACTCCGCAATCTCCCCTCTCGTCACTCGCCCCCCGCTCACTCTACAGACCTCTCCATAACTACCCCAGTCCGTATACCGAGCTCGATTTCTTTGACTGCTGAACTCGTCTGACCTGTTGATAGAATTGTTAGTTTCCATTTCTTGTCAATTAGGATCTTTTTTAAGCTCTAATTCTGAGAGATTTGCAGCTTCTGCATGAGATGAGTTGGCTTTCCTTTTGATTATCGCACCAGAACCTCAGGACTCGAGTCGATCGTTTTTACGAATTTCAACTTTAGGAATAATTTTTGTGACTGCCTTGTGGATACAAAGTTTCCTTGATGATTTTCTTCATTCCGTCATCAAGTGTCTCAAGGATTGTTGATATGCAGTAGAGACTTTCTCGAATTTGTTAATACTTCAGTTGACTGCAACGTTCACTGCTTCCTGATTTTATGCGCCAAGATGCTGGTTCACACGGTTCTAGGAATAGTGGATAGCGCTTCAGCATATGGATTGGTTTGCTTGAGTTCGGAGAATGAAGGTGTCTTTAGTGCTTTCTGTCTATGAATCAAATCCGAATCAACGAGGCAAAGTTGGGATGATTTTGTAGGAGGGAGTTGTAGTAGTTCGCTGTGTCATTTTTGGTTGCTTGTTGTGGTTGATTGTTGATAGGATGTGGTGTTGGAGGGCGATTGATATTAGTATCAATGAAAGAAGTGGCTTCTGTATTTTGTCGAAAAATATCATCAACACTAGTATCTTGGTTTGGATTCAGCATGTTGGAGACGAATCCAGAAGATACAGACGAACTCTGTTGTTGACCATCAGGATTAACCGGAGTTAAGGGTAACATGTGTGTCTTCAAAATCTGTCATTACTTAATCTCTTCCATCAGATCGGTTCTTATTGGTATCTTTGACTGCCTTTGTCCTTGATCCTGTTCATCTATAGCATCTTTCTCCGACTTTGCGCCTGCCAAACTTCTGCTCCTTCAACCTCATTGGTCACTAATCTTCCTCATCTGATGATTGATACTAGAATCATTCTTCTTCAGTATCCTTTCATGTATAATTTCATCATCTGGGGTCCGTGAGCTTTGGATGTACAAAATATCCACCATTCATTATCTGATGTCAGTCAATTCTTATTATAATCATCATCAGCTTTCTTTTCATCGTCATTGACTCATCTTTTCTTGTTCTTTATCATTCATCATTACTTGTCATCATCATCTTCTTCTTCCTGAGTAGTCTCATGAACGTCATGTTCTCTGCATCGTCATCATCTGATCTTGCTCATCATATTGTCATCGTTCGGTTGATTTCCATGTATATATCCTTGAGTCATTTAATCAGTGAGCATTGGGAACCCCTGGTGTAACACCAGTTCCTTCATCTGCTCCAGAACCACTAGCATGAGAGCTATGAGTTTCTTGACGGCTTCTTTTTATGGCTATTTTGAGTTGCTGAGCCTCTGTCAAATCTGCCTCAGGGATTTTCTCCAGCTCTGTCGTCTTTTGTTTTCCTGTTCCAGACTTCTTTTCCTTGGGGGCAGTGGGAGGCTTCCGTTTAGGGATTGCATCTGTATTAGCTTTCTTCTTGCTTCCTTTTGTCTTAGGAGGAATTGTTCCTGAAGCCATAGCATAATACTCTTTGTAGGATTCTGAGTTGCGGATGTCCTCATTGGTTAATGCCACTGGCAGGATAGCCCCGTACAACTGAGTGGTTTCCTTCCTTGATATAACATTGATTGTAGTAAACATTGGATCATCTCTGGCATAGTGCCAATTGACCTTGTTTCTTCTAGTAATTGAAGGATCTTTTTCCATCACATAGTTGACGACTAACTTGGTGAACCGAGGATAGTACATCGCACTGCCCTTCTTCATACTTTTGTTCTCAATCTTGAAAATGAAGTCCTCCCACAGAAGATATGCATAGTCAACGTTCTTCTTGTTGTACATACCCCACAAGATTTGAGCTTGAGAGAGACGAAGACTGTCATATGATGGAGTTCCGCAGAGACATTTGTTGATTACAGCAGCAAATGATCTCCATGGTTGATGCAGTTTATTGACATTCACGTCAGAGAGCTTCCTTATATCTCCGGAGTGTCCAAGGCTAGCTAGAAAGATGATGATCTCCGTCTCAAGAGGTGGGTCTACAAACTTCTTATTACCGACTTTAGGGCAAATTTGAAGGATGTCCCTGAATTGCTCAAGACCGATGATGTGCTTCTTGTTATTCATCTTGAATCGGACCGATCGATTGTGAACATAAGCAGAAGCCCAGAATTCTTGCATATAGATCTCTGGAGCATCAGCAGTAACTTGGAAAGCCTTGTAGAACGGAGTGAGCTTTAGCACATCATAGACCACTTGAAGGGTTGCTTCCTTGGATGTAATATCCGAACTCAAGCGAAGATTGCATTTTCCAATCTTGAGTCGGTCAGCAGGAGCCACCAATGCGTCATCCAAAGCAATCTGATCTGCTATCGAGAGTGCCATAATTCTGTTTAAGAAAGAGTGAGTACAGTTTATAAGGACACACAATCATTCATTCATGATAACCTTTAAGACTTTTAGCACTTTTGAAGATCAATCTACTTAGAAAGACACATGGCGTGTAAGACAAAGGCACCTATCCTAACAATTAAGTCGAATATAGTTAACCTTGGTTTTGTCAAACGTATACTGTCTATTTTAAACTAAGAGATTTGTTGAATTTTAATCTTAGTTAAAAAATTTGATCTTAAGTGTGTTATGTCAAAAATTGGTCAAGTGTTGATAACTCTACTCGTTCGGTCCTCAAAGAGTAACACTCGTTCGGTCCTTAGAATATGTGCTTGTTCGATCCTTATTGTAAGACACTCATTCGATCAAGTCAAATGGCTCTCGTTCGATCCTCTCTAAGCAACTCTCGTTCGATCCCTGTTAAGCAACACTCGTTCGATCGCCCCTTTTTAAAAAATCACTCGTTCGATCACCTTTTAAAAAATCGCTCGTTCGATCCTTTTAAGAAGTCACTCGTTCGATCAACACCTAAAGTCACTCGTTCGATCAACACATAAATACTCTCGTTCGATCAACACATATGGTCACTCGTTCGATCAACACATAAAGTCACTCGTTCGATCAACACATAAACACTCTCGTTCGATCAACACATATGGTCACTCGTTCGATCAACACATAAAGTCACTCGTTCGGGGAAAATTTATAAAAAAAAAATAAAAACCACCCAATAAACATCGTTCGATCAACACTTAGGGTCACACATCGATCAACACGTATTGCCACTCCGTTCGATACAAACACTCTATGGTCACTAGTTCGGATCACGCTTATTGGCCACTGTTCGATCATACACATAAACACTCTCGTCGATCAACACATTATAAAACCTCTCGTCTCGATCATCACGCGTTCGATCCTCACACTTGTTCGGATCAATTCGTTCGATTTCTTTTGTTTTATTACTTGATCGATGTCTAACATTTGTGCATTATCGATTTCTTTAACTCTTTAACTAGTATAACACTCTCATACTTAAAACATATCAAGTTTTTTCATTATTTCGCATTCTACACAATATTTTCGAACACAAAATTAGCAAGAACACATTTAAAACACCACAAATGATCAAGCCATGTTAACCTATACATATATTAAGCCTAGAACTACAACATGCCCTTAATCGTTTACACGTTTTCACCTACCTTTTGATTGACGAACACATAATTTTATAATTAGGGCTGTTATGATCCATAAATGACGAAAACACATCATTCCTTTATGGGGATTTGAGGTTGTTTGGAGTTGAAGATTCGACGTTAAAATTTATACCTTGGATTTGAAATGGAATGATTCAACGAGATGTAAGTTGTTCGATTGTGATGTGTTTGTGTGTGTGTTGGAGTGTGTAAATGAGTGTGTGTACAGTGAAATGGGACGGGGTGAGGATTGATGGTGTAAGAATGAATTTTAATTTAGACATATTTGGCCCCCTATGTTTACACAACTTATAAATTTTGCACATTAAGTTTTATAAGGAATACTCAAGATAAACAGCTAGCACACATAGTCCTAAATGTTTTTCTTCCTTACCTATAGACCTAAGTTTTTGCAAAATGCACCCAAAAGGCTAAGCAATTAACCATCATCAGGAAATACAATCGTTTTAATTCTTTTTCCTTTTTAGAAGTCATTTGATCATGACGAAGAAATTTGAACTTTCTCTCCCCCTCAAACAATGTCCGTTTTCTATTTAAAAGAGCTGTAGACATTGTTTGAGAAGTCAAATGTATTTTAAAAAATATTTTCAGATGATGGAATGATTTTGTGTGTGACAAAAACAACAAACACTAAGTTTAATAAGTTTCTCTTACTTAATCACATAGATGCACTATAACGTACACTTATGGATAGAGAAAGCCGGGTTGTGAGCATGTATCTCAAAGCCTTTGCATGGTCAATAAAGTAGACCATGCCCGAGAATAAATCCCGTTGAGAGGCCAAGTATTCTTTTTGAATTAAGTGCCTTTAAGATGATGACAGGGTTGCTATATGAAAATTAGACAAGCCATGTGGCATGTTTTGAAAAAACATTTGTAACTTTGCTCGAAAACTTCATTGACAGACTTGTATCATTGTTAAATGACATTTTTAAGGCCGTAAATGTTATCGATTGCAGAAGACATGCCATTGTAAACCTTCTTTTTGAATTTTTCTTATTTTTTAATTTTGTATTTTGTTTTTGAAAAAATTATATAAAAGATATATTCTTTTTGGTTTTATGATTTTTGAAAAAAGAAAAATAAAATCTTTTGGGGTTTTTCTTGATTTTGAGTATATACTTATGAGGAAAGGGAGATTTTAATTAGGTACCACCACTATTCATCAACTTTTATGCCAATTGTTGCAGAGTATCCGGGAATATAATCCGCATTCTCCAGCTTGTTGATAAGAAAATCATTATTTTCGGCCAAGAGCTTTAGTGAAGATGTCAGCCAAGTTGATTTTCCGTTTTGACAAAATAAAAGTGAGATCACCCCATTCTGCAACATGCTCCTTGATGAAATGAAAACCGGGATGTTCTATATGCTTTGATCTGGAATGTTGAACCATTGTTGCAGCATAAGGCTATAGGCTGTTTTGTTATCAAAGATACATGTGGATTTTATTGAATCCAAAAGCCATAGTCGGTAAGTTGTGTCTCATCCAAAGGACTTGAGCAACAACAAACGGACAAAGCAATATATTCAGTTCCGTACTGGTTATCGCTAACGCTTTTCTGCCTCTTAGACGACCAGACTTACTAGTCTATCACCCCAAAAGTTGTACACTGCCAGATGTACTACGGGTGTATCTTGGCAACCAGCATGATCCGATCTGCAATATGCTGTTAGTACAAAGGAAAGAATCATTCGGATACCAAAGGACCCCGATGAACGGTTCCTTTTAGATACCGATAATATCCTTTTTTACTGAACTTAGGTGCTTTTCGGTAGGACCGAGCCTGATACCGGGGAACCATGGCATATAGCAAATTGTTGGTCAGGTCCTAATGGCAGTACAGATATAAGGAGGGTGCCAATCATACCACGATAGTGTGTTGGATCTACAAAGCTTTCCTGCTTTATCCTCCATCCAGTTTGGATTTCTCCATCCATGGGGAGTATCACTGGGTCACAAGATTCATAGCCATATATTTTTAAGTGATTCAAGAGCATATTAGATCGTATTTTATTTCTTTCTTTTATGAAGATGCCTCTGGGACTTGAGAAATTGTTGTCCTAAGTAAAATTGAGATTTTTTCCCATCATCGACATCTGAATTTTGAAACATTATTTTAGCAAATAGATCACACAGTTCAGGTGTAGAGGCAGCTAAAGATATATCATCGAATAGATTTGTACCAGAATTAGATCGTTGCCTTCTTCTACGGATGAACAGAGTAGGATCCACTGAGCCTTTGGAGAAGTCATTGGATTTCGGAATGAAGACAACATATCAATACCACGCACGTGGAGCTTGTTTCAACCCATAATTAAGCTTTTGTTCTTAAGCTTGGTACACGTGGTTAGGTGTGTCTGGATCTACAAATCCGTCCGGCCTGGCTAACATTCACTTCTTTCTCGAGATTACATTCGCAGAAATCGCAAGTACTTTCATCCATTTGGTAGTTTGTACCATGTTCAAATGAGCAGCAGCAAACGCTAGAAAAATTCGTATAGCCTCTAATCTTGCAACCGGAGCGAATGACTCTTCGAAATCAATACCCTCTTCTTGACGATAACCACGAGCGACCAACCGAGCCTTATTTTTCAGAATACCTCCTAACTCATCAAGTTTAACCTTATAGATCCACTTAAGAGAGATGACAAATGCTTTGTCAGGAGGAGGAACAAGTTCCCAAACCTCCAGACGTTCAAATTCATGAAGTTCCTCTTGCATAGCTTCAATCCAACATGCTTGGGTTAATGCTTCTTTGTAGTTCTTGGGTTCAACTGATGTTAGGAAGGCATCATAGTAACAGAATAATGCTTGTTCATGGAGTTGGAGGCGTGTGGAAACTGGTCTGTCAAGAGCACCGATTATATTCTCAAGTGGGTGATCCTTCGTCCATTTGCTGTTGTGTTCAGAAATATGGTGATCGGGAGGCACAATTGTATGAATAATGACTGATGATGAAGATTGATCAGAAGTAACTTCTGGAATTGGAATACCGAAGTACGGATCATTACCCATATGTGCAACTTCAATATCATGATTATCTTCTTCAACATCATGAGAAATAATAGGTGTTTGAGTTTCTTGTGGTGTATGAGAGTTACTTGGTGATGGTGCATCTTGATCAACTGTAGTTGAGGAAGGTGAACCAGTTGATACAGCATGTTCAGGTGCAACTGCTTCAGGAATAGGAGCAATGACTTCTGGTGCTTGTAAATCAACATTAGGTGACTCATCAAACATTGGTTGAAACAACAAATCCCAGTCAGATCTCGAGGGTGGTACAAATGGTGTTGAAGGAGAAGGATTTGGCACGAGTCCTGAACTGATTGATACAGGAGTCATTTCATGAAGAGCGGGTCCTGAACTGCTGTATTCAGAGATGACATCGCGGTAGGCTCTCAAAATCATCTTTGATCTGGTTTTCAAAGTATCGTCTGATACGTCTGTTGTAAATCCTGATGCTTTCTCTGTGGGTGCATATCCAATGAAAATTTACCAATATCTGCCTTTGGTTGTTAATTGCCCAAATTATCACTATTCATTCGTTGGGTAACAAAGTTGCACCAATACACATGTAGATAAGATAGGATCGGGTGGTTGGTCATGTAAAGTTCCATATGGTGTTTTGCCGTGACGACCGACGTATCATGGGAACGATTTTTGGGTATAATGGGCTGTTGAAAAACACCGATTAGGCCAATAGATATAAGGAAGCTTTTGCATAAATTAACATAGTGCGTGCTTCGCACTTCGACATTAGCTTACGATTCGTCTTTCAACAACCACGTTTTGCTGTGGAGAGGCGTGAAACTGATGTTTCATGGAGTTACCAACCTTCTCATATTTATTCACGCAATGTCTGATTAACAAACTCAGTCCATTATCTGTTCTCGATGCTCAGAAGGTTTCCGTAAGTCGTACTTGGAATCATCTTCAAAATACTGATAATAAAAGCCTGGAGCTTTCATTTTTGATCGCAAATTTATTTCACCCATGTAATCGAGTGTAAGTCATCGACAATAACGAGGGGAGGAATTCTTTCTTTTGGACACTCGCGACACGCATTGGCCTCATAAATCCATATGCAAACATGTTTTTAGAGTTTTTCTTGATTGGTGTCTTCAGATTGGGTTTGTGTGGATTTTTTGAACTTCTTGCTCTAATGCACGTGCGGAAACATAAATGATCCTTTTCAACTTGAGCTTAGGGAGGACCTCATACAAGTCCATGTCTTAGCAAGATGATTGATAGAACAAAGTTCAGTGAGATTAGACACGATGCATAACCAGGACTTGGTTTTAACGCCTTTGACAATAGATACAAATAGAGAGGGATGCCATCATATTCCAAAGTGAGAGTGTATAACACGGTTCTCCCCTCGAGCAATCCGTCAGTAAATTCACACCTCTAGTTTGGAATGAAGCATGTGTGTTGACGAAAGCCACTTCAAAAAAAAAAAAAAAAAAAAAAAAAAAAAAAAAAAAAAAAAAAAAAAAAACGCGATTGGCATCACTGAATTGGTCCCATAGAAAATCGATTATGCCCAAGTCCTTAACGTAATTAAACCTTGAAAATTTGTTAATCTTCCCAATCTTGATAGTCTCCAAAAAACCCATTATCTTGCTCTTGATCGTTTTCCGAATTTTACTGTACACTAGGAATTTTCTGATGAAATTGGTGAGTGAGAGCGATCTTCGGTCATGTTGCTCTCGAGTCAACCGGAATACCAATTTTACCAGAGGACCGATTTGGGAAACCAGCATTCATTCAGAGAAGTAGATGGAAAATTGGTTTTTTCGTGGATCCCCCATTTTGATTTACTGGGTTCCTGTTTGTTGCAGACATTTGGTTTTAAAAACATTAGTTTTGCTAACGGACTCAGTATTTTTATTCTTTCCCAGGTTTCCTTGTATATACCAATTTATCCTCAGGTTTGGGTGATTCAGAGGCTTGGAACTATTAGGATCCTAGAAATGGCCCACTTCATTAGTAGTGGTTAATCCTTGTTAAAGGGCAGCATTTCCTACCAATAGTTGATAAAGGGTCGACGGTAGGTTCCAAATATATCTGCTGAGTGAACACCTTTCCCTGTTAGGTTTCCAAATTTCCTTTCTTAGATTTTATTTTATTAGGTTTAGTATTGAAATTTCACATCATTATATGAATTAGATACAACACCAAATTATCAGTAGACATGCAATCATCACGTGATTACAGACGGATCAGAATTCTTGTTTCTTAAAGATTCTGCTCAACCGAAGGATCCCTTTAAACATTAACAGTACCTTTCACTTTTATTCAAAACTAGATTTAACGTTCCTAGGGTGAGCTTCACTTTTGTTTGGAAGTGGAGTATGTTTTTGTTGTTTTCTGAGGATGTGAGTTTGATTCGGCAAACCTAAACTTTCTTGTCCTTTTTCCTCGGTATGACATCATTTAAATCTGAGGACCGCAATTGTTGATGCTAGGCCCCCCATGGTTCTACTTTTTGTGTGTAAGCAAATTCCTGAATGTCTTTGGTATAACTAAAGGGCGACTCTAAAAGTGGTATCTTGTGGATAATTGCTTTTAATTGTGTCGGACTATATTTCCTAAGGGACCAAAAGCTTTCTTCATTGGGTTGCTTAATTTAGAGAGTTTTGAGCAGTCCGTTATTCAAACAATTCCTGGGTTTGTGATGGGTTCCTTTATTAACCTTAGATTTTTTTTTTTTTTATTTTTTTTTCACCTTTTTTTTTTTTTTTTTTTTTTTTTTTTGACACTTTTGGATCAACAGAGGGGGTCACAGTATCCTCGTTACTCTATCTGCTTTTCCTTTAAGTTTCCTTAACTGATTTTTTAGAGCTGCTATGACCATACCTTGGTCATGAAAGTTTTGTATTTAATCAGTAATCTAACCAGGACTTTATTTGACTTGCTTGATTATAGCATCACATAGTTCTTTTGATTTAACACGTTTTGGTTTTATGAGTAATAATGTTGTTATAAAGTCTGTTTCAAATTGCTATATCTCAGCAATACAAGGTTTTGTCACTCTATGTTCCAACTTCAATTTTTAAGTGTCTCAATTTCAATCCAAGTCCATTTGACTGTATTCTCATCCACATTTCCTTTTAAGGACTTAATTTGCTCTTTTAACTTGACAATGACTGTGTCTTTTGCTTGAGACTGAGCTTTCAATTCACTTAATTCGAACAACTGAGTAAAACTCAGAGCATTTTGATTTAAAACACTTTTTTATTGTTGTAAAAAAATTTCTTGATTATGTTCGAGAATCAGCTTCAAGTGATGCAAGTTTTTCAAGAGTTGTAAAACCACTTGCAAGTTGTATCGTAAGGATCACTTTATCAACAAAATCTTTTTTTCTTTGTACAGCTCAGAATCGAGTTCGAGGACACTTTTTGACATTCAGTCCACAGTCTCTACCAATTGCATTCACTGACCAAATTCAAAACAAGTCTTTTTACTATAAGTCCTATCACATGGTTGTGCCAAAGTCGGTGTTTTCATTTTCAATTAAACTTTGATTTCATTTTACTTAGAAAGTTCTTGGACTCCAAGCGATGTTGTTTAGATCAGCCTGTTTCCATTGATAATAAGGACTTGTTGGGACATCGGCAAGTTCTTCATCCAGTATCGGTTGAAGTTTTTGATGATATCTTTTTTTATTTTTTATAAACGGAATGATTTATCTCGAAAACAGGCATTTGTATGTTACTAAACCCAACACGTTGCCCTTAGTGATTGCTGTGGCCAGTGGTTCTTTCTTTAACCAACCTTGAGCAAAGCCAGTAAGATAGCGTTTAAGCTCTTTCATGCTAGTATTTACCATACTTACTGTTGGAAGTTCTTTTGGGACCTCAAATATGACGGCTGTGTGGAAGATGAGGTTGGGGGTCTAAGCTGGGGGACCCGAAGTCGCTTTCCAATAGGCATGTTCACTATTTAATCGTGTGTCGAACAAATCGTTTGTAGTAATGTTATTTAGAATTGGCATATTTGATGGGTTGGCAGTTTTCGTATGTTACTTTATCGTTTCTCAACAATGGTTCTGTTCTTTCAAAAGCATTTTTGAACGACTCTCTTCACTAAGTCTCCTAATGTTTCAGCAAAATCGGAACCACACTAGTATCCATTTTTAAGATTGGTTTCCGTCATACAAGCTTTGGCTTGACTCCGAGCTCTTCTTCGACAGAAAAGGTTTTTTCACAAACACGATAAGCATGTTTCGAGAATGATCATAACAATTTTTGGATTTAGTCATCATTTGAACAGTTTGCGCTGATAGACCTCTTTGAAATTGATGTTGTCATGTTGCTTAATTTTCTTTTACTAAAGGCAATTTCTTCTATCTATTTGCTGTTTTCTTCTTAATTTCAACTCATTTTGAGTTCAGAAACGTTTCATAAAACAATCCTTTTCTTGCACTTGTTCGAAATAAGATTTTGCTTAAACGGAAGTACACAATCTCGACAAACTGTTTCATTTGATCCTGAAAACTGTTTCAACATTTTGCTTTTCTTTCAAATATTGAAACCTTCTTCTTTGTATCTGTAAGCTCGGAGTCAAAGCTTTATTATCGTGGTGCAATGCGTCTCTTGGGTTCTTAATTGGTTCAATCCAATAGGTCAATATCAGGAACATCTTGTTGAGCAGATGAGTTAGATTCAGGACAGTTTTCCTGTTGTGTTTCGATCCAGTTTACTGAAGAATAAGGAATTGATATTTTCTATCACTGGTTTTATATCAGTTTTTGGTCTGACTCACAATCATTGGACTGTTAGAAGACGTTCATTATATTGGCTCATTTGATTGAATAATTCATAGTTAGTTATCTGGATTTGTGTACCTGAGTGGTGCATCTGAGCCATTCCTTGAGAGTTTGGGCCATGAGTGCAATCTTGGCTGAATTGAGTTCATCACAATCAGTAGTCTCTTAGGCATCCAGATTCATCGGCTTGATAAGCAGCTTTGTGGGTGATGACTGTCTGAGAGGTTTTGAATATTCAGGGAAGTCATGGATAATGCCAAAATGCTAATTTTTCCCTCTGTTTAAAGATTACCACTTGCTTTGAGTTGATCCAACACACTTTATCGCTGAACCATGTTTTAATCCCTTTCTCCTCTTGGGCTTAGTGCATGTTTGGCAATATGGGACCCTACCCCTTTGCCAATTGTAAACAAATAACAGTCCGTTGTTTCCCCGTGTGCTACCACTTGCACCAGGTGTGTATTTTCTTTGTTGTTCCAAGCTGATATGTAGTTTGTATCCTATGAAAAACAGGTTGCACAAGTCACTGTTCCATCATAGATGTAGCTTGTTGAGAGGGTTTGAGAAGTCCTAGCTGATTGTTGGTAGTAGGGAAACCGGGTTTTTGAAAAAACAGCAGTTAAGAATGACATCATGTGATTAATTGCATCAATTGGATCATCCCCTTTCTGGAACACTGGAACAACTAGACTGGAGTCTGGTTGGGAAAATTCAGGTTGTTGCTGTTGATAGGTTGTGGGAGCATATTCCATTGTGGGATTGATGGTTGTTGAGAATAAACGTTGTGGTGAACGGTGGATTGATACTCATTTGTTGGATAAGTAATTGAAAGAGGTGTTGATTGATTGGTTGTGAATTGTTTGAGTTTGATTAAGGTTTGTAACAAAACTATGTAGACTGATATGGTGAAACGTGATGTGAGATAAGAGACTGTGGGGTGAGTGTGTAGTGAGATTTGATAGGATGCTGAAGTTAATTGGTGATTGCAACTAGTGCAAGAGGGATCGGGGTTGCGTTTATGCATCAAACGAACTTCATTTGCTGTCGATCATGGTTGTTGCGGTGAGCCAGAAGATGTTCTACATTGGTAGTGTGCAAGTCTTTGACCTGTTTAACTTCAGTTAACAAATTTGCTCTCATTTATAGGAAGTGGTGTTTAAGGGAATTGTTGGTTTACTTGAAATAACTCGTTCCAATGGCATCTTGTAATGTTCATTATCATTGAGTAACAGTGTGAACCTCATGTGTTTAACTCATGTAACGTTCTCTCCTTTCTTGTAGTGAACTTATCAAATTTCATCATACAGGCTTGCACTCACGTTCTTGTTTTGTTAATTGACGTTCTTGCATTAGCAGTTTAATCTTCTCCCATAGGATCTTTGCCACCACGATGTTGTCTCACAAGAGCCTTGATTTCAGTTGGTAGGCCTTGGAGAATGCTGTTTATAGCTTTGATTTCGCAATCTGCTTGATCGGCTTCAGCTGGAGTTAGTTCAACATATTCCTTAAGCCTTGTTACTCCATCCTCAGTGATTGAAGGCAAACAAGTGGTCGTTGTCAACCGATGCAAGTATCATTCTTACATGTGGTTATAGTCATCATTATCTAAAGTTCCTTTATGCTTTTTCCATGAATCCATGACAAGTGTTTTTTCACGCATTCGGTGGTTTGTTGTTTCTTCCTCCAGAAAGAAGTGATTTATTCTGCAAAGAGTTGTCATTGTGGTATCAAAAAGATTACAAATTGATCGATCGGTGGTAGAAAGAAATTGTGTTTGGTACGTGATTATTGAGTCTTGAAATGAAACTACACGGGATTTTACAATTCTTGACAAAACCGGGAAAACAAGTGTTTGTTTCACGGGATTTTACAAGTCAAATTATAACCGTTATAATTAATAAATTGAGTTTGTGCAAGTTTAGCTGTATTTGTTTCGCTAGTTTCGGTTGACAATAAATAAGCTTGTTCGGTCCAACTTCGGGGGGTTTCGGTCATGGCTAGTTCGGTCCTACTCGTTCGGTCCAACTAGTTCGGTCCTGCTAGTTCGATTGTCAAAGTGCACCTAGTTCGGTCCTACTAGTTCGGTCCTTCTTGTTCGGTTGTCACTAGGAAAGACCTCGTTCGGTTGTCACTAGGAAGGAACTCGTTCGGCTCAAACTAGAATATGCTAGTTCGGTTGACTCGATCGGCTTACTTGTAGGTCCTTATAAACAGGATCTGAATGAGCCTTGATAGTCCTTTGAATAAATCCAAAGATACTATGAGAGACAATTACTGTTAATACAAATATTGACGCAGATATATCATATCTATTTTTCCAAGAGTTGTACACAGGAACGAATACTTAACCCTTGCTATTACTATTTACCTATTTGATTGTGAATACTCAATCAACTCTGTGTTTACACATTACTATTTCACGTTCTCTTTTTTAAGGCTTAAGGGAATCCCACACTAAAGCGTTAGGAGATAATGCTTATCATCTTCATAGATTAACGACTAATTGATAAACTATTAACTATAATTACAACCTGACTTAACTGTTGACCAAGAAGTTTTACTTTAATATGCCAGGACTTAAGGTTAAGCTGACAGACTTATCTTGCTCTACCAGACTTAACTTTCTATGCCTAACAGTACTACTATTTAGCTATCTGTACTAACTTTAACTTAACAGGACTTTAACTTATTTAATTAACGTAATTAAGGTTTGTTTACATACATTTTCCTAGCTATCTCACGCTAACTTGATCTTCTTTCATGAACTTCAAGTTTCTTCAAAAATTTTTTTGATTCTTAATTTATTTTAGCTTCACCTTGGGCTTTTTGTGATTGTCTTGAAATTCTGTCCTTCAAAATTATTTATTGGTCTTTATCTCTTCAAATTATTGAACAGTAACTCATCTCTTTAAAACCATTGTATTCAGCAATATCCTTGGACTTGTTTTGCTTCTCATCTAATCATAATACAGTTTTCAGTCTTTCTAATCAATTCCTAGGTTTGTTTTAACTCATGTGAGAGGTGATTCATTGAAAATTTTTATTGGATTTGATGGATCTTAACAGATAGCCATTAACTCTGGAGTGTCAGTTCTTTGGCACAAGAAAGGTGTATGCTCCATGGTCAATGAAAACCGTTTCAACTATCTGTGACGTTGTAATGAAACATTGCGTTGAGTTGAATACCTTATGGTTTTTGGGCTAAACCGATTACAGCCATCAACGATTTTGATTATGCCTTCTTACATGTTAGCCGTTTGCTCAGGGCTAGTCAATCCTTGGCAAACTAGATAAAAAAAGGTTAACTTCCATGTGGATTTTGAGGAAACTTGTAACTCTTTGTACATAAACAAAATAAAAAAAAACTTGGTGAGTTGAGATTCATTCCACTTTTTGGTTATAAGTGTATCAAAACAATCTAATTTGGATTTGCATGTTTCCCGTTACCATTAAACCATAATTCTTATGGACCTATTATGTTTTTTCCACCGCCTTTGTAACCAAAGCCATTATTATTGTGGGCCTAGCCACACTCTTCACTTAGACAGATTTGTGAGTTGGAAGACCATACAACTTATTTGCAAGTGTGTTCAAATACGAACGGATTTGATTCTAAGGTTCTTTCAAGGAAAGCCGGTTGCTCTTGGACTAGTTTGTTCTTAGGTATGTTTGCATGGTGAAACCAAGACCTTTTGTTGTTGATGGTGGTTAGCCAACAATTCTAATAACCCTTTCTTCTCTTTCATGATTAGATTTTGCTGAGTCATTCATCATAAGAATTCTCTAAGTTTCGTCCAGCTGCTGTTTTTACAAATTTTATCAGCTCCAAAGCCATAGCACTTTTTCTTCGTTTACTAACTTCAACATCCAATAATTGTTTGGGAATGCACTTCCTTGGTCAGAGGGTTCTGTTTTCTACAAGCATATGAATGACTAGTCCATTACTTGTCATGATAGTATGTACCCCTGAGGAACTATGTAATTTCCAGCTAATAATCTTCCAGTTAAGCTGTTCATCCCAAAAGTCAGCAGTGTTACCTTGATTAAACATTATCATCAGATCTCCCCAAAGCATCGTATCAAAGCCTTCAGGAATTTCATCTTGATATTTTTCCATTACAAGTTCATAGACAGCCTTCAAGTCTTCTCTGTCAAAGATTGATAGGACTCCCATCAAGGTGCGGAAGAATCTCTTATTTCCATTACTCCTTGTTACCATATTCAGATAGGCATCTTCCAAAGGTTTGGTTGGATCATATTGAGGTTTAGTTGTGAGGTAAAATGACTTCCATTCAACAATGGGATATTGATGATCAAGAATCTCAACATCAATCACTTTATCTTCATCAGGAGCTATATGTAAGCACATCTTTAAGTCATCATCTTCTCTTGTGAGACCAGAGGTATACTTTCTTCTTTTTGCTTTTAGCTTCCTTCTTGTGCCTAACTTCCTTTTCTTAGCTTTGTCTTCCTTTCTAACTTCCTCATGGACAGATTTAGCCTTATGTTCTTTCTCTTTATCATCAGCTTGCTCATTCATCTTTTTGACTGCTCTTTCATCTTCTTCAGATCCAATAGCCACAAAAGTCTGATCTTGTTTCTTATATCTCTCATACAAGACTTGGATCTCCTCAAAGGATTTAGACTTTAACTCAGCATGCTTCTTATTTGCAACATGTTTCAGATAAGTGATCATCTGATTTCTAAGCTGAGATATTGTTGGTGGCTTGTTTCTGATAGCAGCATATCTTTGTTCTGCAAGAAACTTCCTTTGGGCAGCAATTGTGTCATGTAGAAACTTTGCTCTATCCTCAATAGAATATTGCTCCCTTTCTTCTTGTTGAATCTTTTCTGCAAGAATCTGATCTGCATTTAGTCTTGCTTGAATGTAGTCAAATTCAGTTGCAAGTGCTTCTTTTGCAGCTTCTTCCTCTTGCTCTACCAATCTTCTAGCCAGAAGTGCATCAAGATCAATTTGTCTTTGTGTTTCAGCATCCATTGTAGCTTGCAATCTTTGAGCTGCCTCTAAACCTGCTAGCTCTTGAAGCTCTTTTGATTTCTTTGATGCTTGAACTTCGGCTTGAAGGTCTTCTTCAGTCATTGGATCTTTTCCTTTTCTCCTTTGGACTCTTTCTGTCTCACCAGTATTTAGTTCAGCAGTATTAACTTCAGCAGTATTAACTTGAGCTGAAGGTGTACTACCAGTATTAACTTGAGTCTCAGCAGGTTCTTCAAAATGTAGGATTTTGGTAGGAGTTGGTGTAGATTTGGGTTTCCTTCTGTAAATCTTGCTACCAAGAGGGGCTTGTGATCCCTTAAATCCTTCTGAAGCTACATTAGTTAAGATTTGTGCAGCCTCTAAGGTAGAAGGACTTATCTGATCTGCTTGAGCCTCCCCTGAATCTTTGCTCTTTTCAGGAGTAGCAAATGCATTTCCTTGATCTGTTTGAGAAGGAACTTCTTGATCCTGACCCTCTGCATCCTCAGTTTCCTCACTTTTTCTCTTCTTCCTCAACTTATTTTCTAGCTTCTTGACCTTCTCTATCAGCTGCAAGATTGCTGTTCCAAGAGTCTGCTTAGTGTCACTCAGTTCCTTTTCTAAGGATTCTACTCTTGATTCCAGCCTAGGTACAAGATCTAGCAGGTTTCTAAGTTGCTCACTTTCTTCACTAGATCTAGATGTTTGAATCTCAGGTTCATGTGAAGGTGGTGGAGACATATGATAAGAAGGTTCAAATGATGGACCTTCTGTTTCATAATGTGAAGGTGATGGAATTTGAGGAGATGGTGGATGAGTTGGTTGGGTGTCAGGAATGGTAGTGGTGGGTGGAGATGAAAATGTTATTGGTGGAGGAGATTGTACAGGTTGAGTAGGAGGTGGTGAAGATGTTAGTTGTACACTTGATGGTTGAGGGGGTGGTGTTGTAGATTGTACAGGTTGAGTTAGTGTTGGAGGTGGTTGTGATGATGGAGGATTTGATGTTATAGGTGGAGTAGGGATTTGTACATGAGATGGTGTAGGAGTAGCACTTGGTTGAGGTTGACCTGCATCAATGGTTAGCATAGCAGGCAACAATGGTCTATGTATCCCTTGAAAACTTCTTTTCATATTTCCAAAAATCTTTTTGGTTAATAATACAGACACAAAAAGGTTTTTGTTTTCAGTCTGTATATTCAAAATCATTTGAAGAAAACGAGGGTACATTAAAAACTTTGATTTGCTTTTTAAATTTGAGATCATTCCATCAAAGATAAGTTTTGAAAAGTTAAAGTCTCTTCCAGTGGAAAGACAGATCAAAGCGTCGTTGGCAATGTTGCTACCAAACTGATCCATCCTCCACTTTTGGAGCTTATACATGAAAGATGTGATGGATTAAAAATCTCCATTGGGGTGTAAAATGACTTTTCCAAAATGTAAAGTTTGTAGTTACATACCCAATATTTTGTAATCCTGCAAAAATCTCTTCATTTTGCAACATGTTAATCCCTGAAGCATCTGCTAATTGGAGTTGCCTCCTAACAGACTCTTCAGTGATTGTATATTCAATAGAATCTATAGTTGCATTAAGTTGTTGAGTCCCATCTGCAAGTGTTCTCGCAGTTGCAGTCTGCCAAAACTGCTTGACAAGGGAATCGTAGATAGGTGGATTGTGAGTGAGAGCATACCTCAATTTTGAGCGTCTAGAGGAATCTCACTATCTCTGCGTACCCAGCACTCTCAACTGATTTCGCGAATATGAAAACCCACTTGATTATGCTTATCAAAATACTTGAGTTGCGCCATTGAAAGATTTGGTGAAAAATATTTGAATCTTTAAAATTAGATAATTTAAAAAAATAATTATAATACTGGTGATGGGACGTATGAAAGATTAGGTCTGGTAGTGAGAGTAATTTTACTGATTGCTTTTGAGAGAGGATCTTTACAAGAAAAAGATAATAGGGTAAATAGTGATAAGGATGAAAGAGAAATTACTTTATCCCTATATAGATACTCTATCAGCGATTCTTGGCGGCTAAAGATCTTCAACGGTTATATTTGAATAAAATAAATTGATTTTATTTCAACCAGTATTAAGTGAAAGCGACCAGACTTAAAAATTGCACTACCAGACTTAACTTAGTCAACCAGTATTAATAATGACTCACCAGACTTAACATATTTTCAAACAGTTTTAAATATATTTACGCAGTTGACCACACATCATACTGACAAACCAATTGCATCCTATAGCAAGTGCAGTTGGGCATGTCCTTTTTCATGTCCAGTAGAGCCTGCAACATCCTTTCCAACTCCAAGTAGAACCTGCAAAGTTAGTCTATACAAGAAAGACAATCCTAATTTAACTTATACTTAGCAGAAATAACCTAAGATAACTACCAGGCTTAATACTTAACTACCAGTATTAAGTGGTTACCAGTTTTAACTTTTACACTACCAGACTTTATACTAAGCTACCAGTATTAAATCTCTATATTACCAGAAATAATCCTAAATTATACTACCAAAATTAATTCTAACTTATACTACCAGAATTAATTCTAAACTTATACTACCAGGATTAATTCTAAACTTATACTACCAGGATTAATTTGAAACTACCAAAATTAAGTCTAGATTATACTATTTTACATAAAATTTACACTTTTTCCTCCCCTTAAATGTAGCTTATGGGTTTTTCGATCCATTGTTTTAACAGCAAAAAATGAAACCTTGGACCATCAAATGCTTTGGTTAACAGATCTTGCTAACATTTAAGTCGTGTGAATTTTTACACTGTATCAGCTTCTTCTCATTAGCATCCTATGAGTGATGCCGTATCTCAATGGTGCTTCGTCCTTGAGTGCTAGAATGATTCTTGATTATGCAAATGTGCTGTGATTTTCATATGGATTATGGTGTTTCTTGAATGTTAATAAAACATTTTTTAGCCCTAATAATTGATTTTGCAGCCATAGCACTTGACCACAGCAGCTTGCAGCAGCTACATACTCAGCTTCAGTTGTTGAAGTAGCCACTATTGTCTGCTTTTTGCACTCGCATGAGATTAAACTCCTTCCAAGAATTAGCAGCCACCAGTTGTTGACTTCCTATCAAGGTTAGCAGCAGCATAATCACTGTGAATAAGCAACTAAGTCTAGTGGAGATTCTCTTGGATACCATAAGCCTAGCTTTGGTTTTCCCTTGATGTACTTGAAAATCCTCTTGACTGCATAGAGATGGGACACCTTTGGGTACCTAAGATCGGAACACAGCACAACTGCATAATATATCAGTCCTTGAGGCTGTCAGATAATAAGACTCCTATCATTGATCTATATAGATGTAAATCCACATCAGACCTCTCATCTAGAGCCAAAGGGGCCTTTGTTTCAATAGGAGTACTGCAGACTTACACTAACAAAGTCAATCGTCCCTTAGGTTATCAGCAACATACTTGTCTTGAGATATAAAGATCCCTTCTTGGCTTTGCTTGACTTGTAAACCGAGGAAAAATGTAAGCTCTCCCATAGCACTCATTTGAAACCTCCCTTTCATTAAGGCTTCAAATTCATCACTCCAAGACTTCTTTGTAGATCCAAAAAATTGTATCATTACATAATTTGAACAGGAATGATATCTTTTTGTCTCTTTCTATTATGGAATAGAGTGCTTGTCTATGGTTCCCCTTTGTAGCCATGTTCTCTAAAAAGTAGATAGAGTCGCATATAAAGCTCGAGGAGCTGATGTAGCCATACAAGGCTTTAACAACCTTATACACTTTCTTGGGGTGATCTGGATCAACAAAACCAGGAGGTTGAGAGACATAAACCTCCTCTTCAATAGTGCCATACAAGAATGCACTCTTCACATCCATCTGATAGACTATAAACCCCATATATGAGGCAAAGGCTAAAAATAACCTTATGGCTTCCAATCTAGCCACAGGTGCAAAAAAAACCTCTTCATAGGTCAATCCGTCTTCTTGATTATGACTTGAGCTACCAGCCTTGCTTTGTTCCTGACAACTACTCCCCTCTCTTCCTTCTTGTTCCTGTATACCCATTTAGTTCCTATCACCTTAGCACCATTGGGTAAAATAACTCAAGGACCCTACTTGTTGAAGCTTGACTGCACAGTTCTTCCTGCATAGCATCAAACCAGCTTTCATTTCAAGAGCTTATGAGACTTTCCTTGGTTCAGAGTAGTAAAAAGCAAGGCAAAAAGATAATATAGTGTTGTTGATCTTATGTTGTTCTTTGCTGTGTTGTTTGTAGCTCACTAGAGATGGACTTCAGTGATCTTCTTGAGAGAGCTTCTAGTATGAACAGGTGTATGGGATTCCATAGGATTTGACTTGAATGTTATGAGCATTGTGAATCCTAGAGTGTGGTTTTGTATGACATTCAATACGCTCATCTGGTATGATTGTTGAAATCAGTGATAATCCCACATCTCTCATCATAAGAAGCTTTTCAAAAGAGTACTTCACTTGGTTTAATCAAAAATCCTTATTTCGCATCTCTCATCATCTGCATCAGAAAAGACCTCTTCTTCTATGATCGCCACTAGGAGAGATAGCTTTCAATATTGCCCAGGAGTATCTTCCTCAAAACAGTATTAAGATTATCTACAAACCAGTATTAACAGGATTAGTACTGGTAGGTGCTGTTGCAGGTACTGGTCCTAAGTGCTTCAAAGCAAGAGCATCCAGCTCTTTTCTAAAGGTCATAATGTCATCAGCAGACTTGGATATTGGTGTAGAAGATGGCTGCTTAGGGGAGTGGGTCTTCTTTTTAGCAATCTTTTCAGAAACCGCTGCTTGTCTAGTTGCTTCATTCAGAGATGTAGAAGAAACCACCATCAAATCTGCAGCCTCCTCAGTCGGCACATCAATATCAATGACCTCTTTTGAACCTGCAGGGTTAGCTTGATTTTGCAAAGAGACAGGTTATAGTTCCTTAGACGTCTGTAAGATAGTCTAAGTCAACATCACCTATGGACTTAATTCCATGTACTATTGGGTTTTTCCTCAAGACAAGTTGGACATGAAGGTTTACTTCAACTCTTTTGGTTTCTAAATTTACTAAACCCTACGGTTTACTGTTCACTAGAGTATACTAACAAGAAAACCCTCATCAGATTCCCATATCAAAACTTTCTAGTGGGCTAAGAGTATTGAGACTGGTAAACATGGCATACAATTGGTCTTATGTAGCTAAGGATTGGTTTGTGGCCACAAAAAAGAAGCTCATAAGGAGTTTTGTTGAGGCTTGGTCCACTTTACCCTGTTTGAAGGTATAGCAAGCTGTATTGACTGATTCTGCCCAAAAAAGTGGTAGGTAAGTATGAGTCAGTAGCATAGTCCTAGAGCCTTATAAGGGTCCTTTTTATTCTTCTCAGAAAACCCCATTTTGCTGAGGAGTTCTTGCATTACTAAACTCCTGGTTTTATACACTTTTCCCAAGAACTCAAGCTAACCTGTTTGTAAACTCTGTCCCAGTATTGATCTGATGATTTTTTACTTTTTGATTAAGTTGTTTTCTATCTGTCTTATTAAAAGTTCTTAAGGTCGTCATAGTCTCATCCTTTTTTGGCTAGAAAAGAATACCTAACAAAACTTGAACACGTCATCAGTAATTACTAGACAGTAACTTGCATGTTTGTACTCTCACAGAGGGTAGGTCCAAATAAGTCCATATGCAAGGTGTGTATGGGTGGGTCCCTATCTTTCAATCTTGGCCTTCAGGAGGATTGTGTTGCTTTCCCTTCTGACAAGCAACCAAAGTGTGGACATTTTTGAAACTTTGGAAAGTAACCTCTAATAGATTTCCCCTTTCCCAAGTGTATCTAAGTTTTTGAACTTATGGTGACCCATCCTCCTGTTGACTCACAACTTTAGCTTCATTAAATGAGGCTTTTGCTAATAACAGTGTGTATCCTTTTGAAGAATCAACATTTTTCATATCAAAAGTATACATGTTGGTTTAGGAAACTTAAGAAGGACATGATTTTCATAGGCATCTGAAGTAGAGGGACACCACAAAACACTATTTTTTAGTAAAATGTACATTTAACTTTTTATCACTATATCTGAGATATGGAAACAGTTTAAATTGTCCAAGTTCCTTCACAAAAGCCACATCATCAAAAACTACATTTCTAATAGAATTGTACCTTTTCCACATTGATACTACCTTTACATTCTCCAAAAGTAAACAGATCCACTTGGTAGTTCTTGATAATCTCAAGATGGGCCCCTGTTACCAGTCATGTGCCCAGGAACTTCCACTTATTAAATACATCTATGCTCCATATGTCAAGGGGATGATCACTGCACAATCAAAAAGTGATTAGTTTTATTTGGGACAATGCCTTCACAGGCTTGGGTCTGCCTTGTGGACCTCTAGAAACATTAACATTTGAATCAGGGGTTGGTCCACTATTGGTATTGGAGAGTGGTATTGCTTTTCTCCAAACACAACCTGCTGAGGTCTTAACAGCAGTGCCCATTTTTCCCTTAACAGCATATTTATTTGACTTGTGTGCTGTTTTCCTTGAAAAGGGTCTATTTACAAGTGAACTTTGTTTTGAAAAACATTTCTTTGAACTTTTAAGATTCACCTGAGAAAGTTTAGAGCTGGTTTTGTTTGAAGTGTGGTTTGATACTGGTCTATTTACTCTAGCAGTATTAACATGCATACTACCAGAATTAACATTTTGCTTGCCAGTATTAAATCTAGAACTACCAGACTTAATTTGAGTACCAGAATTAACATGCACTCTACCAGAATTAACATTTTGCTTGCCAGTATTAAATCTAGAACTACCAGACTTAATGTGAGTGCCAGCTGAACTAACAGTACTAACATGTCCATGACCAGTATTAACATTTACCCTACCAGTTTTAATAGTTTTGCTAGCAGTACTATGGTTGGGTCTAATGTTACTTAGTTGTACAGGTCTGGGAGTGAACTGATTTGCTTTATTCACCCTGTTAGTGTTAGTCCATGCCGGTGTGGCTTGCCGAACATTAGCATGAACCACCCTTTGGTTCTTAAGAGCAGTTTCCCTTGCCATCTTCTTCTCATAATAGTCACAGTCCTTAATCAAGTGACTAAGACTTCCACACACAAAACATGTTTTTTCTTCAAAAGAATATCCTGCACCTAATTCCCTTTCCATTTGTTGATTCCAATTCTGTCTGTTATTTGAAGGAATAGGTGAGGGAGTCACTGGTGTCCTAATTGGTTGCCTAGGAGTTTTTACATGCTGTGCACAACTAGGGACAACTGTCTGTTTGGGTTTAGGCACTTGTGGTTGAGTCTTTTGGGTGGCAATGGTAACCTGCTCAATAGAAGGTATAGGGATATGGTCATGGATAGGGTCATCATTGACTGAATGGTCAGATACAGCTCCTAGCTCCCCATCACTGTCATTGGATGGACAGGTTGAGTAAACAGTGGAACTAGCATCAGACACAGTAGGACTAGGAGATTGAGGTTGAGGTCCATATTTACCATACTCATACAGAGAATCATCTATGTCCTCCTGTTCCCTAGGGGTATAATCACCACTAAGAGGATGGGGGACACCTTTATACTCTACCTGTTTAAATCTGCTGTATAATGGGATGTTATAATATCCTGCATCTGTTTCCCTAAGAGCAAAAATACCTCTACTTATCTCTTCCTCATATCCTAGGACCTCAGCATTTGATTGTATGCCATATCCTAAACCTATCTTAACAGTTGAGCTCATCCCACAATCAATTAGCTTCCAAAGATTTTTAGAAGATGCAAACCAAGAATCAACAATTTTTTGTAAAGCATCTTTATCCTTGACAGCTTTCATTCCTATTCATTCTATACATTTCCGCTTTTCATTTTTTCAAAAATTTGATTAGCTTGAAAATTTAATTTTTCAGTTAAGGAAGATTGCTGTTTGTGGGAGGCTTTAAGCTGAGATTCTAATTTCTTAACAGCTAGCTTATGGGCAGTTAAGGCAGCTTCCTGGTCACCAAATTCAGATTGCAGTTCATCATACTTAGCTTGAAGTGCTTATAAGACTCTAACTTATTTAGAGCATATTGGATACCTCATTGTTTACAGTGAGGCCATTAGAGCATGATTGAGTTCCTCATCTGTAGTCTGCTCTACCCAATTGATCTGACCTTCATCAATGGTCATCAAGGCTTCCTTTTCAGTTCTCACTGGCTTGAAATCCTGACCTCTACCTGCTTCCTGCCTGCTACCTTCCTTTGAACCTTTAAACTTGCACTCCCTTGCAAAATGCCCAGTATTGTGCAATTTGAAACATTCGACTTTTCTCTTAATCAAATGCCACATGCATTTTTCCATCCATTCTTGGCCGTCTGCCTGTCTTCTTGTAGAACTTCTTAATCTTTTATGGCTGTCATAGCACTCTGCCTTATTTATATCCATTTCTTCCAATTCCAGATCATCATTTGATCTAGGTCTTCATGTATCTATCCACATATCAGTGCTAGAAAAGAATTGGATAACTTCATCAGAAAGACCAGAGTAGGAAGTTGTTGTTGCCTTTGGAAGAGGAAGTGGTATAAGAACCATAAACTTCTGAGCTGTGGCTTGGCTTATGCTTGCTGGAAGAGGCTTTGGCTTGTGATAGAAAAGCCACATTATCAGATGTAAGGGAAGAAGATGATGTCTTTTGGATGTCTTGTTCAAAGACACTCAGATTATTGTATAAATTTATCTATGGTCAGTGTGTCTAATAATTCTTCTTCGTTTTCATTGTCATGGCTAGACTGACCCAGCAGGAGGAAGGGCTCTCAAAAATCTTATGATTTGCGTCTTCATTGAAACACCGAGCACAAGGCATCAACTGTGATAGGAGTTTTTGGATCCCTACCATACCCTTTTCTAAGCTTTCCTTTGACAAGATATTAAATGCCTCAAATGTTTTTTTTAAAACATCTTTTGCCATTTTTTGTGTTTGCATTACCACCAAAATTTTTTCCTGTCTTGATGCTGCCCAGATCTTTTGGATCATCCTGCCATGAAAACGTCTGAGATGATCTTTTGGAACAGCCATTAGCAGTAGTGTTCTAGCTTTTCTTTCTTTCTCATCAGCAAACTGTTCTTCCTGTGTGGCTGGAGGAAGATCCCTGTATACACCATCCTTACCTTTGGTGACTCGCTTCTTTGAGTTTCCATTCTGAATCACTTTCCAGACCTCATTATCTATATACTCAAGATAATGTTCCATCTCCATCGCCCACGTATCATAATCATTTTTTTGGAGACCGGGCAGTTTAATGTTTGAAAGTGTATTTGTGGTGATTATTTGTGGTGGTTTAGCAGGAGCATCTCCTTTGTTGGATGCTGGAACAGATCCATCCAAAGATGCATCATCATGAAGAGAAAGTTCCTCATCATCATGAAGAGAAAAATTATCGTTTGCCGGTTGAGACATGATTATTTGATTTGGTGGAATAAAAGGTTTTGATCTATGTTCAATCTTGTGCAAAGTCCCTTTAGTGGCTCTGATACCACTTGTAGGTCCTTATAAACAGGATCTGAATGAGCCTTGAATGACTTATAGTCCTTTGAATAAATCCAAAGACACTGTAAGAGACAATGATTGTGAATATAAATATTGACGCGGAATATCAATACTTATACCAAGACGAACACAAGAACAAATACTAAAATTGCTATTACTATTACTATTTGATTGTGAATACTCAATCAACTCTTGTTTTACAATACTATTCTATGTTCCTTTTATAGGCTTAAGGAACCCTAAACGCGTTAAGAGATAATACTTATCTCTTCCTAAATCAACGCTAAATTGATAACTATTACTAAAATTACAACAGACTTAACTGTCTAACCAAGCAGTCCAAGCAGTATTAACTTTAATACTGCCAGACTTAAGTTAATGCTGGCAGACTTAACTTGCTCTACCAGACTTAACTTCTATACTAACAGTACTAACTAGAACTAACAGACTTAACTTTAATACTAACAGTAGTAAGTCTATTTACAATATTTTCCTAACATCTCACCAAGTTCGAACCAAAGTCGTACGAAGGTGTGTTTTTAGATACTCTTAAACTAGTAAAGCATACGTAGTGCTTAACAAGGAAACAATGAGAACTGAGGAATCTCTCAATGTTACCTTTGATGACAGCTTGCCTAAGCCCAATCATCTTCTTCAGTAGAAGATGGTAGGATTGATGAACCCATAGTTCAAGATCTTAATGGGTTACCATCATTACAAGTTAATATTTCGGATAAAGGGTATCCTAAGAGTCTAAAAGAAGCTAGAGGTCACCCAATAGAACAAGTAATTGGTGAGTTGAATGAGAGAACTCTTAGGTCTAAGACTAAACAAGCTTAAGATTTTTGCATGACATTTCCCAAAGTCTAAATTGCACGTGTCTAGTTGAGGTTGCTCATAGTTGACATGCACCATAGGATATTGATTTGAGAGTGTGAGGGGTCAAAAATAAGAGTAGAAGTCTAGAGGTCATTTGCATACCCTTTTAGAGATAATTGTGCTCTTAGAGCTTATGTGATTATGTGCTATGTGTTAGGACTTATGTGAAAGGCATTGAAGTTAAGCAACATTGTTGTTTTAATGAGATGAAGGATAGATGTCAATGCATTATTCAAACTATGATTGACATATCTCGAATTATACATGTCAAACCTATGTGCTATGAACAAGAAATTTGATCTACATCTTGTCAATATTGTAATAATCATCGCCTCACATATTTAAATATGTGAAATTGACTTATTTACAACATTGCATGCTCTATTCCCCATAATAGACATGAACGATTAAATAGAAAAATTTATTAACAAAATAACCTTGGATCATAACTCACCATTGCGTTAAAAATGTTGTATTTGTGTCAACTTGCTCATTTTATGTGTTGATTGCCGATATCACATTAGCTCCTACAAACCTTTTGAAAATCGCCGTTATCTTGAAGGTCGTCATTGCGACAAAAATTTCATATTTGCCACTAGCCTAAAACAACCCTTTACTCGTTTAAACTGCCTTTAATTTGTGAATCTACCATCATCCATTTACCCACGTCATATTTAAGAATTTTACCATAAGTATTACTTTGATAGAATCACAACCTCTCTTTGCTTTCACATGTATGGGTATGATTATAATTGGTATCTTAGTGACTTCATCAAGATTATAAACATGTCATCCACTGGAACCTTATACTATTGCATGTCAACTAGCACCCTTAATTTTAAGAAAATTAGATTCTATCACCCTAACTCAACCTCAACTGATCCTCCAATAAATGGTGTTCTTGTTCAAAACGTAATCTTAAAAGAACAATTTCATTGTCAAATTACCCCCTCACCTACATGGGATAAGTCAAAACTTCATGATCACTTGAAACCTTTGGCCGAAGTCTTGCTCACAAATGTGTTCGTAGAGATTGAAGCAAGGAAAGAATTGTCCATCGTTGTTGGATATATGCTCTTTTGCATTGAAACACACACCCCATTCAAATTTTCCTATTCTCTGGAAAAGAGAATGGATGGAATGAAATTCAAGAAATATCTAATTCCATTTGCTAGGATCATAACAACGCTTGTTGAGTTCATCAAGAATGAACACCCAAAGGACAACTCAAGAATATCAGAAGTAGATGATGTACTCCCAATGTCGGTCCCCTTCACAATGGACTCAATTGACTTCTAAAGAACAACATAGTAGTTGAATAAGATATTGCTTGTCTTGTTAAATGTAATTGGTGATCACCACCAAGATATGCTTAAATGACATGATTTACTTGCTTAAAATAATATGTACACTGCTTGCATGTTTATTGCCTATATTATGCTCAACAAAAAATAACTGGATTCTTGAATATCCATACATATAAATGTTAAAATACGTATATGAATATATGCAACAATGTACAAAGTCACAAGAATCCATATCTGTACCTATACATGTTTCCAAGATTCGAAATGGTAAGCTAACCCATATTAGACTTGCACATGTGTATATGTTTGTTCCTTGTGTTGTTTTGTGTTTGCTTGTTGCTAGTTATAGCCAAGAACACTTTGAAGGTAATACTCTTGACCCATGGATCCTCATCTTAGAACAAGGGGGCAACAATCAAGGGGGAGCACGTAAAATGGTATCTATTCTTTCTTCTACAAATATATGAACCTTCCAAGAAGAGACCAAGATCCCGCCATTTTGATTTGACAAAAAGGGGAGAAAGAAAGCAAAGTATTGATGCTTATGATCGGGAAATGCAAGCAATTACGAAAGCAAAGAGAAATAGCCCTCATGGGAGCATACAAGCTATGTAAGATTCACATGGTGAAGTCAATGTTCAAGCTTCACCAAATTTCAAGGCAAAGATCAAGACATAAACTTCATCAACGACGATCTTCATCTTTGTTACGTTTGTAATTTATTTGCATTCTGAATTTTATTTGTCGTCATCAAAAAGGGGGAGATTTTTGGTGCAACATTGACTAGGATCTCCTTTATGTTTTAACGATGACAAATAAACGTTCGCGAAACGTAAAATCACAAACGATAGCCAAAATCCGTAAAACTAGACTTTTACGTATGGCGCGCTGGGCACGCGTCAGCGCATGGCCAGTGCACCACACGCGAAGTTCGTTTTATGGATTTTACAATTGTTGGCTTTTTCTTACCCGACATATGTGAAAACTTCAATAAAGGTATGTACATGATATTTGAGCATTTGGAAACACTCCAAATGAGGTTTAGACTTAGAGAGGAGCAAAAACGAATCCTCCTATTTTTTTATAAAACGCCAACTCAAATCTTATATCAAACGCCTCTAGCTAAGGCCGAGACTTCTTTCTAAACCTATTATGATCATATTTTCAACATACCAACAAGCAAAAGTAATCATTTTGACCTTAATCCGGATTTACATTGTTCCTAATCACGTAACGGGTTTTACTCCCTTATTTGTCAAACTAAGCCAAAGGTCTCTTCGTGTAAACGCATCCTTTTCCGTTATGAGATATGCTTTACTTAAGATGCAAAACACTTAGCTTGTTTGCATCAAGATGATTAGTGATCAAATCCATTGTTGATTATCATGGATTAAAGTCTAAATGACTAATTGAGTTTGTAGTATTTAGAGGTTAATCATACTTTGACTTTTCTCACTTCCTTACCCATACAAATGTTTTACAAACTCATATGTATTCCTCACATGTACAAGTTCTCACTTCCTCTACATAATCCCTCTACCCATTCTTCCTAATCACTTGTTTACCCTTCTTACCTAACAAGCGATTTCATCTCTTCCACACACATTCCAAACATCTTCTTCCTAAACAATCCTATAATCACATATGCCCACTCTTTCTGCTCTTATTAGCAATGTGATTATTAACCCAAATCAATCATTTATCTTCATCTTTATCTTCAAACCTTCCTACACATAAACCTTCACCAAATAAACCCCAAATCTTATCATCAACAATGCCAACTCGCATTCCCTTAGACAATGTACCTTCCGTGTACTTGTTGTACTTCTATGTCCCCTACATTCCCAACTAAGGAGATTCTATATTTTATCAAAACATTCTTCACCACATATTTACTATTTACCTTCTTTACCAGTGAATTCAAATTTCACACACCACATACATCCTACAGCTTTCCATCATCACCATTGATCAAGACGGTATAAATCTCAAGTTGCTCACACTCTTCTAATTGCCAAACCTTGGATTTCTTCTCAAAATAAACAAAAACAAACATCATTGTTCTTCTACCCTTGATCAAGCCACCTCATCAATCTAAACTCCCTTATTCTCTTCTCAACCATTGGATTGATCTCTTATCTCAAACAAACCTAATCTCTCTCACAAACATTCTGTTGGGATTAAAAGTCTTCTTGATGCTGTTTGAATTACTGCTGCTCATGTTTGTGTTAATGTTGCTCAGCTAGATTTAGCGCTGCTCATGAACTTCAAAGAAAAATATGTTAGTGTTTACTACGCGCTAGTACATAGTTACTATATGCTAGGTATATTAGTACTGGTAGTGAATATGCTAAGTGTTTACTACGCTAGTACTAAGTTACTATCTACTAGTGAAATATTAGTACTACTTAAGGTTAGAAAGGCTCTGAGATAGTTTATAGTGGCTGATGCGAGTTAATATTTAGTTATGTTTGTTGTTTAGTAATGCTTATATGATATGTAATAAGGTTATTGTTTTTAGAAAAGATTATGGATACTTAGAAAAGTATTGTAAGCCGACTAGGGCTCCTTGGTGTATAAAAGGAGGTCCTAGGGCATAGAATTTGATATCTTTTATCAATATTTTAAAGTCTTAGACGTATAATTCATTGCTTTAAGGTCTTTGTAACCCTAATACTTTTAGAGTATTCGTATTTATTATCATTAAATAATTTGGAGCATATAGATTGAATTGTATGTTCATTGAATTCATGTTTCTTAATAAATTCTTCTTAGTATTAAAGATTAGTTCCGCATAATTTTTAATACATTCAACACCAGTTTCTTCTATAGTTGTCTCTAGAATTTATCTAATATAACTAAACCTTAAAAACATGCTTTATAGGAATTCGATCTATTAAAGTGGGATCTAACAGTAGCGTAACAGTGCTCTGTTGTGATGAAGCTGTGATTTATGAAGACATTGTGATAGAAATAGAAATAATGCCTAAAAACCATTTATTTAATATTTTCACATTTGCCTTTACGTTTTTAATACTCACAAAATATAAAACTCAGTTCAATTGTAAATCTTAACCGTAAACCAAGTAATTAGTAGTAAATATTCATTTTGAAAATTTTTCACTTAAAGGCCTGCTATAAATAAATGCTTATGCATTTTATGATCAAATAGAAAAATTTTTATCATAACTCACCACTTTTATAAAATATATGTAAACACTTTTTATATAAATTACTTAAACGCATTTTCTACAATTTAAAGAAAATGTTTTACTTTCTAATAAATAATTTTGAAATTTAAATTTTTCGGACCTCAAATAGGGATAGAAAAGTTCTATAAAATTCCCATTACACAAAAGACAACTTTGGGAGCCACTAGTCTAGGCAGGCCCCCAGAAAGACTACTCGGGCGGCCCCCCTTAATTGTACTGGAGGGGACCTTCAATTGTAGGGGACGCAACCACCTATTTAAGGGGACCGCCATAGGTTTAGACGCTTCCTCCAGTTTGTCCTATAAATACTAAGATTTTTCCCCACTTATTTCTCACTTTGTGCACTAATTCTTTCTGTTCTTAAAACAAGCCTTACAATCTCATTAAAAACCTTTTGATCAATCTAAGCTTAATGTTTGTTTCCAGTGATCAAGCTCAATTCCTAAAGTGCCAAGAGAAGATTACTTCCTTCATCAAAAGTGAACAAGCTATTACACCTCAAGTGTGTATTGCAATCTTGTTGCATCACATATCACATTTTAAATCATTTGTAAATATTGGTAAAGTTGTGTAGTAGATAATCTTTGTGATTGTTGTAATATAGTTGGATATAGTGATTCATCCAAGTCTGTGAGAGTTTAGGTGTGAAAGTAGAAGTGAATGTGGAAGTAGTGGTGTGAAGATACTTAAGGTGTGAAGAAGTTGCTGTAGTTGTGAAGTTGTGATGTGAAGATCGTGAAGTGACTATTAGTGAAGAAGTTGTGAGTCGTGATAGGATTGGTTCTAGCTAAGATTAGTACTCGATCATTAGCTTTAGTGTTTGAAATTGATATTGTTAGCAGGCTTTTTATTGTAGCTCGGCCCCTGTTGGGCGTTAGGTTATCTTTGTTATTAATTGTATTATAATACGACTTTGTATGGTATTCATAATCAATATACACGAAAATGTATCATCGATACATGGGTTGTAGTTTCTATCTAGAATTATATACTTGCAATTTGTAAAGTCTTGCTTATTTCTTTTAAATGTGGGTCGTCCCATATGATGTACATGGGTAAGGTTTTGTAAACTTTGATCATTGTAAATAAAAATGGTTATTTGTTGAAGCGTAGATTAATTTTGGTGATTCCGGGAATGCCTAAATGTATTTAATTGCGAAACGTAAACGTTTTACGCAACCAATAAAATAAAATATAAAAAGTTGACTATTACCTTCGTAAAATAATATATTGCTTGCTTGACGAAAACTTTAATTCGTTTGGTGTCCGTTTACGCTAATTGATAATTTATAGCTTACGCGATTTAACTTAACTATTAAAATTAAAAGTAAACGCGTACGAGAAAAAAAAATATATAATTAGTGAAATATATGACGTCATAAATGACCTGAAAATACGGAATGTTACACTAGTGCTCGGCGTGGTCCTTCTTTGGAAAAATTAAACAACCCGTGTTGGAGTTTTGCTAAGGGTTCTTGTCGGTTTGGTGATGCTTGTAAGTATCTTCACAATGGTGTTCACGGCAAGTCTACTTTGCTCCCTCGTACCTCGGGTTCGGCTTCAAGTGTGTCGGGTGTGACACGCTCGGATTTGGATATGTTGCAATCCCTATTGGCTAAGTTTGGGTTAAATGCTCCTAATATTTCCACCCCCTCTCCTCTAGTCGCTTATACAGTTTCTGTCCCTCCTAGGTTTCAAAGTGTTTCGGCCTAATTATCTGCGCAGTCCACTTATGTAAGTCCACAGTTATTGCCTGGTTCTTTTGGGGTGTCCAATAAGAGAATGGCTGGTTATCCCCACAAGGGGTTTAGTATCCGACTGGGTCACCACAACAAGGGGTCCATTATCTACAGCAGGGGGTTCAGACGCTTTCTGGTCCACCGCAGGGGGTTCACCTTGTACCTGGAACTTCACAGCCGCCAATTCAGTTTACGACAGGGGTTCAACAGCAGCAAGGGGGTTCTTTCCCTGGTTTGGTTCACTTGGGACAGTCACCTAGTATGCCTTTTCATCCGAGTTAGCTGTTTGCGTCTGGTTCACAAGGTTCGGGTCAAGCTACACTTTTGCCGAATGCATTTAATACCACTACTCTTCAAGAACCGGCCTTCGGCAATTGGAACATGGATACAGGTGCGAGTTCTCATCTTAATGATTCTGTACATTGTCTTAGTGATATTCTTAATATGTGCATTTACCCGTCTGTTGCAGTTGGTGACGGGCGTTTTATTCCCGTTACTAACTCTGGCCATAGTGTTTTGTCTACCCCTTTTCGTCCACTTCGTTTAAATAATGTCTTAATCACTCCCAATATTGTCAAAAACTTGATTTCCGTTCGTCAGTTTGTCCGTGATAATTCTTGTACGGTTGAGTTTGACCCTTTTGGTTTTTCTGTGAAGGACTTCATAACTCGACGGGTGCTCCTCCGATGTGATAGCACGGGTGAGCTCTATCCTGTTACGAAGCCCTCCACTATACCTCATGCTTTTCTTACCAGTCAGTATACGTGGCATCAACGACTTGGACATCCAGGAAGTGAAGTGTTACGTCGTCTTGTGTCTAGTGATTCTATTTCTTGTAATAAAGAGAAACTTCCCGTTCTTTGCCATGCTTGTCAGCTTGGTAAACACGTGAAGCTTCCGTTTGTTAGTTCGTCTAGTTCTGTTACTTCGTGTTTTGACATTGTTCACTCGGATTTGTGGACCTCTCCAATTCCGAGTCTTTCTGGTTTCCAGTATTATGTTTTGTTTCTAGATCATTATTCTCAGTATGTTTGGGTTTATCCGTTAATGAATAAATCTGATGTTTTGTCTAAATTTCTGTTATTTCGTAATTATGTTCGTACTCAGTTTAAGTGTGAAATTAAGTCATTTCAGTGTGATCATGGTGGTGAATTTGATAATCATGCTTTTCATAAACTATTTAACGATAACGGTATCCAATTTAGATTTTCTTGCCCCCGCACCTCACAACAAAATGGCAAATCTGAACGTATGATCCGTACAATTAATAATCTCATTCGTACCTTATTGTTTCAAGCACATTTACCACCCAATTACTGGACTGAGGCACTTAATATGGCAGTTTATTTATTGAATATTTTACCTTCCCGTGCCATCAATAACGAGATACCCTTTACCCGCCTGTTTGGTGCGCAACCCGATTATAGTGTCCTTCGTGTTTTTGGATGCCTTTGTTATCCACATATAGATACAAATCACAAACTTGGACCACGTGCCACACCTTCCATATTTCTGGGACATGCTGCCAATCATTTTGGCTATCGTTGCCTTGATCTTAACACCAATAAAATTATCATTTCCCGTCATGTAACCTTTGATGAAACGGTGTTTCCGTTTCCCTCCACCAAATCCACTACCACACCTTCCTATGATTTTTTGGACGATTCCACTGACCTTATTTCCACAATTATTCGCACCGCTCCCATTACTCCCGTTCCAGCACCGGTCCATACTCCACTAGTTGACGTACCTACACCGCCTACACCACCTACACCTCCTCCACCACCTACGCCTCAGTCTGTGCCCCAAATTGTACCTGAACATGCACCCGCTCCCACTAATGATCCACCAACCGTGTCAATTCATCCCATGGTCACACGTTCTCGTGTCGGGACTACTCGTCCTAATCCTCGTTACGCTGGTCATGTGTCTACTATCTCTCCCTTACCTCGGTCTTATAAAGAAGCGTTTAATGATCCCAATTGGCGAAATGCTATGTTTGACGAGTATAATGCACTTATTAAAAATAAAACTTGGACTAGTGTACCTCGGCCGGAGGGTGCCAATATTGTTCGTTGTATGTGGTTATTTCGCCATAAGTTTTTGGCTGATGGCACTCTTAGTCGGTATAAGGCACGTCTTGTTGCCAATGGTAGCACGCAGGTTGAGGGTGTTGATGTTGATGAGACTTTTAGTCCGGTTGTTAAGCCGGGCACTATTCGGACTGTTCTTAGTTTAGCTATTTCTCGACATTGGCCTGTTCATCAGCTTGATGTCAAGAATGCTTTTTTACATGGTGACTTAGCTGAGACTGTTTATATGCATCAGCCTCCCGGTTTTCGGGACCCTGAGCATCCGGATTATGTTTGTTTATTGCAGCGATCTCTCTATGGTCTTAAGCAGGCACCTCGCGCCTGGTTTCAGCGGTTTGCTGCTTACATTACTACTGTTGGATTTACTCCTAGTCGTTGTGACTCCTCTTTATTTATTTACAGACAGGGTGATGATACAGCGTTTTTGTTACTTTATGTGGATGACATTGTTCTCACTGCTTCATCTGATCGTTTGCTACAGCAGATTATAGCTTCTTTACATCGCGAGTTTTCCTAATGACAAGATTTAGGTGCACTTAATTTATATTATTGGGTATTTCAGTTACGCGTGACTCTTCTGGTATGTTTCTGTCACAACGTAAGTATGTTATGGAGATTTTGGAGCGTGCTCATATGGTTGGTTGTAATTCTTCTCGGACTCCTGTTGATACTGAGTCCAAGTTGGGGGATGGTGGTACTCCGGTTGTTGATCCTACCTTATACCGGAGTTTAGCAGGTTCTCTTCAGTATCTCACATTCACTAGACCTGATATTACGTATGCTGTGCAGCAGGTTTGTCTTTATATGCATGATCCACGGGAGCCTCATTTCTTTGCTCTCAAGCGGATTTTGCGGTATGTTCAGGGGACTTTGGACTATGGTTTACAACTATTTTCATCTACTACTGACTCCTTGATTGCTTATTCGGATGCTGATTGGGCTGGTTGCCCGACTACGAGACGGTCTACTTCGGGGTATTGTGTTTTTCTTGGCAACAACTTACTCTCATGGTCCTCTAAGCGTCAGCCGACGCTTTCTCGTTCCAGTGCTGAGGCTGAGTATCGTGGTGTTGCCAATGCTGTTGCTGAGACATGTTGGATCCGGAATTTACTTCGTGAGCTTCATACTCCTTTATCTTCCGCCACTATTGTGTATTGTGATAATGTGAGTGCTGTGTACTTGTCTTCTAATCCGGTTCAACATCAGCGTACCAAGCACATAGAGATTGATATTCATTTTGTTCGGGATTTGGTTGCTACTGGGCAGGTTCGCGTTTTACATGTTCCTTCTCGGTTTCAGTATGCGGATATCTTCACTAAAGGCTTACCTTCAGCGTTGTTTAAGGAGTTTCGCACCAGTTTGAGCGTCCGGTGTCCTCCCGCTCCAACTGCGGGGAAGTGTTAGTCCATGATTAGTCAAAGTCAATTATATATGATTAGTCAAAGTTATTTATGTCATTCAAAGTTATTTATGTCAGCCAAATTAATGGTCATTATGGATTGGGCTCAAGCCCGTATTCTAGAATAGTCCGTACACTCCTATATATTGTATCAATTGTTTTGAGGAATACAAGACACAAATTATATCTCTAAACCCTTTCCTACAGTGTACACTAGGGTGTGTGGTTTTGGCATAATAGTCATAATCCACCCTATTGTAATTATTTATAGATACTATTCTTTTTCTTTGATGGTGATTATAGTTAATTTGCACATGATTAAAACTCTCACAAATAAAACAAGCTTTGTTATACATTACAAAACCACTTCCTAATTGATTGGACTTCTGTCCATTCCAGTTTATTTGATTCCCCCTAGGACTTTGTGATCTATACATCTCAGCATACCTAACTAACTTTTTAACTGGTTTTTCATGATTTTTAGGTTTGACAAACTCTATCTTTTTATCAAGAAAAGCAGTTTCTTTATCAACATTAAGTCAAGACTCAACAAAACTACTTGTGTCTTCTGGTGCTTGTTCTTTTACCAAAGAGTCATCAGAATTTTCCTTAGAATTATCTGATTTTTTTATCACAAACAATGTTAGACTCTTTCTTACTATCCTCAGAACCATAACTTTTGAATTCAGGCTCTTTGAATTCATCAAGACCGTTAGGGTCGACAATGTCGACCCAAAAATTCAAAACATGTCGACCCTAAAGTTTTCTATAATACAACCGCATATCCATCTCTTTTTTGTTTTTCTAAGTGTTTAACGAAAAAAAATACCATCCAAATCCCAAAACCCAAATTCGACCCCAACACCTTTCCAAATCCCCAAAACCCACCACAATTCGAGTTTAAGTATGTTAACTTTCTTTAATTAATATTATGAGGTATGATTTATTTTATAATATATTGTGTGCTAATATGTATGTTTAATGTTAGTTTATAATTTTGTATGTTTTTTATATTTTTTGTTTAATTTGTGTTTTTTTTGTGATGACTAGATGGAGAACCACTACCTTAGCAGCAACAGGTAGCCACCACCGCGGCGTAGCAACCATCGTCGGCAGCAGTAGTACCACCACCACACAACAGTACCACCCGTACCCACCACCGTATCAGCAACAGCCACCCCTGCTAGCAGCAGCAGACAGCCACCGCCCGCTCACAACACAGCCACCGCCGCCACAGCAGCAGCCACCACAGTAGGGATTGGTTTTTGTTGTTTTTTAGTATATATTTTTTTCAAATGTTGTGTTATATCATTGTAATAATACGCATTTCGTTGTTTAATTGGTTGTTTTTTGTTGTGTTTTTGTGTGTTGGTTAGCCCCGGGACAGCCGAGTCGAGTGCGGGCAATTTTTCTATTTTTTCTCCTCTTTTATTATCCTCTTCCTTACTTCGGCCGTGGAACTAGGTATGTAATTAAATTAGTTTGGATTCTTGCGTTTTTATAAAGTATGAATTGGTTTGTATGATATTTGAATGGCGTTTTAGTTAGTATGCGGGTGAATGACATTTGGTTAGTTTGGATAATGTGATGTGCAATTTTGGTTAGTATGATATTTGAATGACGTTTAGTTTAGTAAGCGTTTGAATATTAGTTAGTTTTTGTTATATTGAATGTCGGGTTTTTAGCTAGTACGCAGTGAATTATATTGTGAAAGGCGTTGTGAATATCATAATGCGAATATATATGGTTGGTGATTAATATTATGCTAACTATGCTTTATTAAGTCTTAAATGAATAAATAATTTAGATTGTTAGTCTTTTGTAAATGATTTTAGAGATTTTAGTGATAATTTCGAAAATCCCAAAAACAATCGAAGTTAATCAACCTATAGAAAACCCGTCCGTAAGATTAATTTATTGGAAATTAAATTTTCGAAAGTCCCCTTTTGGGACTGCTTTTTGAATGCTTTTCTCCATTTCAGGATATGATGCGTATAAATTTTTGGGGGTTTTACTATTTAAGAAATTCTGACAGTGTTTCCCCATCACTCCTACGAATATGTCTTTAATGTATTTGGAGGAGTTATTTTTATTTGAATGGAATTGTTTTTATATGTTTAAATGTGTATATTTATATGAATGTGTGTATTAGTATTAATTGGTCCACGAAATTATGTGTTCTTGTACTTGTTATTTTACATATGGCGTGTGTAGCTCCTAGATCACACGGTGGGGATGCCGGTGGTGATCCACCCAGACGGCCCACAAGGCCCGTACCGGCCCAGTGCCAAGGTAAGAAATTGTGATTTTTTTTTAATTTTTATTTTATAACACTGATTCTTTTTAATTTATTTTACTTGTATTTTCACGACTCAATAACTTATCTTTGTAGGTTCGACGATACGTGGTGTGACGACAAATCGGGCCTTAAGGAGGGCGTTTAGAGATAATAGGGAAGAACCTTTGACCGTTGGCTTTGATATCGAGGATCAAGGTACCTTCCATCCTTTAGGCGTCAATGCATCCTATTTGAATAGTCTTATGGGGGAACAAATCCGGCCACTTCCCCTTGCTTGCGAGTGGGAAGAAATTCCACCTGCGTATAAAGCGCATATACTGCCTACACTTGAGGTATTAATTGTTTATTTTACTTCTATTCTTATTGTTATCGACCGTTTAGATATGCGTGTTATATTTAAATTGTTTGTTTATTTAAATGCATATGTTTATTTGTAGAGCTATTTCAACCTCGCGGAATGGTACAATAGGCAGGATAAAGTGGTGGTTGACGATAATGTATATACGGTGGGGGAAAGGGTAAGGCTTGGGCTGGAACTTAAATTGAGGCTACTTTGGCGCAAACGTAAAACCAGGATCAAGGCTGAGCATTTTAAAATACATGAGACGCCCGATGATGCAAAGGCACATATGCCGCCGCCGAAAGTGTGGGACGACAGAACCCAAGAGGATTGGGAAGAGTTGGTTGACTGGTGGTCCCACCCGGATCGTGTGGCGAGAAGTGTGCAGAATGCCGCAAATCGAGCTAAAAACACAATAGTCACTCACCAAGGCAAAAAACCGTTCGTTCAAGGAAGGCAAGAATATGTAAGACTCTTTATAATTTTTGTGATATTTTAAAGGTGTTTATATTATTTATTTATAGCTCGTTATAAATTTATTTGATATTGTATAGAAAGCCAAGAAAGGGTATTACGAGGACCTGATTGAAACGTGGAGGAAAGGGCACTCAAAAAAGAATGGCCAATTTAAAACCGAAGAAAACAAGGCGAGATATGTAAGTAATTTAACTCTTTACATGCGTCATTAAGATCAAGTTATTACTTATTGCTTTAATAACTTATTTGTTTTTAACCTTTTTTTTTGTTCTTTCACAGGAAGAGATGAAGGCCATGAAAGATCATATTAGAGCCGGCATCATCCCGTTCAAGACGGATCAGGAAATATTGGATGAAATCGTTCCGAGTGACAACCGGCAGAATATGTCGGGCAGGGGCAGGAAGTTACCGGGTGGTGGCTCAACTTCTCGCAGGTACGCAAATCGTGCATTTGGAGATGTTATGTCTCGGGAGCAGATCACGCAGCTGTATAGGCAAGAGCAGCAAGAGAAAGAGTTGTACAGGAAGCAAGCTGAGGAGGCGCAAGCACGGGCTTGGTTGGCTGCGCAAAAGGCTGACGCGGCGCAGCGACGGGCTGATCAGACTCATGATATTCTAGGTCAGTTTTTTTCGCACTACAACTCACCAAATAGTGCTGGTCCATTTAACCCTTCTACTTCTAGTCATGTTCCCGTACCCGACCCTATGCCCCCACTCGCCCCTCAATGGCTTCACTTACTCCAACCTCCCTTTCCCTTTAATCAACTACTCCAACCTCCTTTTCCCTATAGTCAACCACTCCAACCACTCCAACCTCCCTATACCGGCCTTATTCCTCCTCCCTATACCAGCCCTATTCCTCCTCCCTATACTGGTCCTATTCCTCCCACTCCCGTCACTAATAATACATTTACCAACTGTTATCGTCCCGTTCTCAACTCCACTATATATGTCACCTCTAGTTCTAATTCTCAAATACCAGAAGCCGAACGTACCCGCTACACCCTTTAAACGAATCCCCATATGAACGATTTGC
>BQNB010017691.1:6382-69517 GCA_026074375.1 Tanacetum coccineum | reverse complement strand
TCTAGATTCTTTCTAAAGTATTGTTAATGAAAGAACTCTCCTGATCACGTGTAGAACTCTCCTGGACAAATGGAGAACTCTCTTGATCACTTAGAGAACTTTCATGAGCAATTGGAGAACTCTCCTGATCACGTGGAGAACTCTACTAAGCAAATGGTGAACTCTCATGATCCCGTGGAAAACTCTTCTGTTCACGTGGAAAACTCTCCTGTTCATTTAGAGAACTCTCCTAATCTATCCGGGGACCCTTTTGGTTTAGAGAAACTTATTCTTAAATTAGAAAAAAACGCACCAATGTAGAACAACCGGCGAGTGGCAATGATCCATTATTCCCACCAACGTTGGTAAACCCAATCAACTCGAACCAATCAAGGAATGAGGTAGTGAAAAATGTTGCTCATGAAGGTATCTTCTTTTTTGGCACCATAGAAAGTGTACCTAAGAACATGTCTCCTGGTGGTTCCAAACACGACCATATTGACTCTTTAAACTAATTAATAGTTTTTGTATCCTTGAACGCTTCCAAGTGTTTATTAGCATTGGTCAAGCAATGGGTTTTGACATGAAAGGGTGTGAAAAATATTATATAAGAATTATCACTAGAATGGGAGATCATAATAGTTTTAAATGAATTGTATATATATTAACGTTCAAGGGCTAGATGGAAAGGAGAAAATATAATGGGTGAAAAGGCTTTGTCATTCCAATCAAGTGAACTTTTTATCTCTTCAAGAGACTAAGATGGTCTTATTCGATGTTTTTGTGGTGAAAGCTTTTTGGGGTAACTTGCTTTTTTATTTTGCTACTAGCTCAGCGTGTGGTAGATCAAGTGGTATCTTATGTGTTTGGGATAAAACGATCTTTCAAAAGAGGAGAATTTATTATACTGATCTGGCTCAGATTTATTGTTCATGTCAGTTTATTGTCCCCGAGGCATGCCCCGTAAAAGACAACTTTGGGCATAAATGACTGGGAAATTAATCGTTGGCATGGTGAGGTTGTCGTTATGGGAGACTTTAATGAAGTTTGTTTTGCCTTGGAACAACATGGCTCCACTTTCTATGCTTCGAATGCGGCTGAATTCAATACGTTTATTACTAACTCTCGCTTGATTGATGTTCTTCTAGGTGGGTATTCTTTTACGTGGTTAGATAAACATGCGAGTAAGATGAGTAAGCTAGATCGGTTTCTTGTTTCTGATGGGCTTTTAGATCTTTTTCCAAACTTGTCGGGTTTGATTCTTCATCGCTCATAAACCGATTATACTTAAGGAATCTCACATGGATTATAGTCCTACCCCTTTTCGTTTGTTTCACTCTTGGTTTTTGGAACAAGATTTCGCCTCTGTTATAGAAAATTATTGGAATAATGATGGGGTTCATGCTTTTAATGCCATGATTTTGCTTAAAACGAAACTAAAGAGCTTGAAACAAACTCTAAAAACGTAGAGTATTCAAAAGCATAGTATTAGGGAGCACGATCGTAGAGTTCCTCAAGACCATTTACTTGAGATTTACTTACGTCTCAACAATGGAGAGGGTCTTCCTGACGAGTTGCCAAATCTTGCAAAGACTTTTCACGATATTGGCGTTATCGATCGTAAGATTTCTGTTGGTAGAAATATTACGATATTTAATCTATACATTCTCTTCATGTTTTGGTGATGACAAACATGTAACTTATAACACATAATAATGTAAAGTGCTTAAGTTACTCGTAATCACAAATCATCAAATCATACGTCAACATATGTCGACGTCTCAAGTTTTCTTCAACAACAAATTTAAGTTCGCACCCGACGTATATCACTAAAGGTATGAACAAACAAACTTTAATTTGTTGAATGATCAAAGAAATTTTTTATTTTTCCAAACCTTACATTTTTTTATAAAATGGGACAAACATTTTTAAAACCCCAAAACATTTTTGTATTTATAAGAAATATTTATTCAAAATAAATATTTTGAATTCAAATTTTCTACCCAAAAACGGCTAGAAAGTTCCAGAAATACCTTCCCCATAAAAGGACAAAAGAGGGAGCGTCTGAAAAATGGGCGGCCCCTTAATTAATTAAGGGGACTGGCCATAATTAAGGAGACCGGCCATAATTAAGGGGACCGCCCTTGTATAATTAAGGGGACCTCCCAAATAAAAAATTAATATCTTTTCCTATAAATAGTGAACTGTTTCCACAGATTTTCTCACCTCTTTGCACGCAGTTTTCTCAGATCTAAAACCTCTTTTCAAACCCTTTCCTTTGATCACTTAACTTATTATAAGTTTGTTTAAAATGTGATCCAATCATCCATCAATTTAAGTGCAAGAGAAGAACTTTCGTTATCATTAAGATACGAAGTTATGTAGGTTAGTTAGTGCATTCGTGACATGTCTTACATTCACAATGTATAGATCGAGTCCATGTATTCCAAACTTGTGTAATAGCTTGATCATGGTGATCATGGTGTGTATAGTTGTTAGATCATGGTGATCATAGGAAGTTTAGATAGATCGGTGTGATCAAAGTAGTGTCTAGTTGAAGTGAAGTTGTGAAGTGAGGTATAGAAAAGTTGTGAAGGGTAGTGAAGTCGTGAAGTGAAGTAGTGAAGTAGTGTGGTGAAGAATACTAAGGCGTGAAGAAGTTGTGTAGTTGTGAAGTTGTGTTGTGAAGTCGTGAAAGTAGTGAAGAAGTCGTGATAGATTGGTTCTAGCTAAGATTAGAACTCGACATCTAGCTTAGTGTCAGAAATTGATATAAGCAACGTTGTGTACGGTTTTCTCCGCCTAAAGGGAGCTTGTTGACTAGTGAAGATAACTCTCGAGTTTGGTGCTCGGGGAGTAGAGTAGGGCGAAGAGGTGCTTCGTGACCGAACCACTATAAATCATCATGTCCGGTTTGCATTTCCTTTTACTTATCTCTTTACATTTATACTTGCATTTATCGCTTAATATTTATATTTGCAATTGTGTGTTGTGTTGCTTATATAGTTTTCATTGTGTTTGTGTCATGGATTGATGTAATCATTGATTTGAATATGTATTGTTGGTATAGAATTTATATAAACACTCTTCATATTATATCACGCTTGATCGGTGATTTGATACGAAACATTTTTAAGATTTTAAAAGGAAAACGTATTCACCCCCCTCTACGATTTCCACAATTGGTATCAAGAGCCACGTCGCTCTAATTTTCAAAATAAATGGTTTTAAAAATTGAGTACGATCCATGTATCAAATTACCCATTAAGGGGGATTAAATATGAAAAGTGTTTTGTTGATTAACTTGTATTAGTTTTGATGTTATATACACTAATTATACTAGCTCGAGATAAAAATGATGCTTAAAATAAGTATTATATGTTCGGTATCAAATTCAGAAAGCTGTACACCTTTCCGCAAAGTCAGAAAACAATTTTTTACAAAAATCGTAATTCTGAGTATCAGGTGGGCGGCCCCCTTAAATATTTGGGCGGCCCCCTTAATTTTAAGGGGACCACCTGTTTGATTCGGCAGTTTTTCAGAAACTTTGGAAAATCATATAAAATCAACTGTAAGTCCGTAGAAGTAGTGCCACCCGCCATTTCGAAGAGAATTGAGTCTACTTTCATATAAAAATACTTTGAAGTATTTGTTTCAAACTTAATCTAGTCAGAAAGGCAAAATACTACTTAATGTCCAAAATGTTGAGTCTCGTTTTAACGTAAAACTTGTATTTTATCTTTTCCTTCGAGTCGAACATTTCTAGTCGATATATCTTTGAAAAATGGTGTAATTAACTTTTCAAAAAAAATATTAAACTTGATTTTTGAAATGGGGAGGAAAGTATTTTATTTTCATATAAACATGAGCAATGTATAAGTTGTTTGTATCAATACACAATATGACGACTGAGAACTTTTTGTGTTATGCACAAGTGAATTTATGCACTTCTTGTGTCTTTTAAGTTTGTTAATAGAAATTATTATAATTATTGTGGTATTTTATTATTGAGCTAATTGAATATCTAAGCACATGTGTCATGTACACTATTCGTTTTTAGCTAGTTTTTCGAATTATGCCTAACTAGAACTTATGCTAGATTTCTTGCATTAAGATTACGAAATTTCTCTTGCATTGCATATAGGCATAGATCACTTAATTTACAAAGGTCACATAAACATCTTGAAAATCTTTTCGAGTATGGGAATATACTTATGAATAAAAGTTCAATAACTTATCAAGTATATTATTAAATATGTTAAAACTAGTCACCTAAATATTTCCAACGATTTAATCTATTTTCAACAACACGTTTAAACATTTTCAACAACTTGCTTCGTTTGACCTTGGGTTGGTTAAACAAAAGAAAATATTGTATTAATACATTAGTAACTGAGAAAAAGAATATTCTTGTGCTTGCATGGTTCTAAAATACACACATAATTATTTATATATATATATATTTTTTTAAACATATAGTATTTTACAAAAGATGTGTGTTGTATAAAAATGATTAGAAAACTCATTTATATTCTAATAAAATGTCAAAAACTATGCATGCTATACATAACAACAAATTGTTTTTCACACAAGTAAAATTTATGACAATCTTGAAATAAGAAATTAACTTATCATTATTCATCAACCTCACCTTACAACTAATCTTGGGATTAATGGAACACACTATTTAAATATTTATTTATTTTCTTTTAAATGAGTGTTCGTGAGGATCAAGAAAGATTTTAGATATTCAAATTCATTATTCAAATTATGATTGATATCTTTATTGAAATCTATATTGACAATGTTTTCGTTGATATTATGGACATGAAATCAGATTCTTATTTGTTTAGTTTCAAGATTATATCAAAACATAACAAAATATATCATCTTGGATCTACATAACTCAATCACACTTGATTGATATGAAAATAATTACATCTTTTTTTAGATGAAAAGAATATGCATTGGATCATAACTCACACTTGTGTTGATGATGCCATATTGAGTCTACTTGTCCAATGGTTGTGTTCCAAATATTATACTAATATGTTTAATACATGAATAAAATACACAATGAAGTAGGATTGACGACTTAGATGTTTTGTCTAAAATATTCAAGCAATTTACATTGCAATGCAATTGGTAAATGTGTCATTTCTGAAAAACCAAACACGAGCAAACTAACAACATATGTAAACTTTTCTCATACAACATAAAAGCACAACTCAAAGCTAAAATTCACTTTTAACTAAATTCTCAAATAAGAAAAATATTCTTGTTTATTCACCTAGGATAACATGATGTTTGGGAAACATTATGTTTAAAGAATTTATGAACTTATCGTATTAAACGATTGATAAAGGATAATATATATCCTATGCATTTTATTTTCTTCGTAGCATAAATGGTTGTGTTACAAGAAAATACACTACATATAATTTAAAAAATATAATTTATTAGAATTGAAAAACAAGTAAAAATAAATATATTCAAATACGTATTTAATAATAATATACAACATTGATAAGAATAATAATTTTAGAAAAGCATATTTGTTTAAAAATAAAATATATATCTTTTTAATCATTTATCACTAATGAATCATAAACTTAATTAAGATAAATAATCTTGATGAGATTCATTTCACATGACATGAAATGGAAAATTCTTAAAACATTCTCAATATAACATATTTGTTACAAATAAGCACATATTTTGGCTTTTGAAAAATCAAACACGTTAAATATCACATGTGACAACTACACATGTAAGATGACTAAGTATAAGACATCCATTAAAACAAGCAATATGTAATCAAAACCAAACAATCTATAGATATTGAACAAAAGATTAAAACATCTTGTTTACGCTTATCTTAAAATCTACACATCTTGATTAGGATTATGCGAACCGGAATTAAAGTATGTTAGTTGAGTCATGTTAGACCCTCTATGAAATGATAATACAAACTTAATCTTTGCTACACTTCATTAGGCAAATATAAGAACTCTATTTTGTCTAACATGAGAATGACTACTGGAGAATCTATTGCACTAGAAATTCAATTTGACCTAACGGTAGAATTGCTTCCAAGAGTGAAGTTGGGTTCGGTGTATAACCCGTAAAAATGGTCGTGTTTAGCCTGAATTGAGCACCACTAGTGATAGCCTCATATTCATTCTCTAATTTGATTAAATGGCTCTTCCTAAATATGCCTAATGATAGTCTACATCGATTGACTTTGTATATCATTAGGAGTACACACTAAGCACGTAGAAATTAGGCTTTTCCTTAGTTAATCTAGACAAAATACACCTCAAATATGTGCTTTAATGTTTCAAGATGATTACTTGTTTCCATGTAATACAATTATATGCCTTCATAATCTTGATGCTCAATGTTTGATTGCTTAGATACATATCTAACACTCCTCTAAGTAGGTTTGACAACTTAAATATTTCATCCGAAATATTCAAGTATCTTTAACTTGTGGTCGCAATCGTTAAAGGTCATATCCGAAAATTCATATTCAAGCCTTTTAACAACATATGTTAAAATGATCTTCCTAAAGCTAAAAGCTTACATCAACCTTCATGTGACAAAGGTCTTACGAGTTTCTACATAAGTGATTCGTAGCCTCTTTAATATACACACCTTAAGACTATGTACTTTCACTTCCATTAGTCTTTTCCATGCCCTTAGGAATGTCACGGTGGTTTATCGTCATGCTCACCTCATACATAATGAGAATCGAACATTATCTGTCAATCTTTAGATAGAAAACTCATCAAAATTCGTCATCATTTCCCTCACAACAATTTCCAAAAGGAAATATCTTCATCGAAAAAGTTTTGTCGAAAGACAACTTCGCCGGCACCCTCACCAAATCACTCAAACGTGAACATTCTTAAACGTCTAGGTCCTACTATTGTTATTTTGGATTTATCCAAGGTAGCATACTCTTTACAAGGTAAGGAATCGATCTAGGTTTGGGATCAACATATATGCTGAATTTCATTTGAGATATGATCTGTACGTATCCGGCCTTGTAAGGTTGAGCTTCTTTTGATAACTTTCGACACCTAATTGAAGATCTTCCACACGCCTTCTGAGGACAATGCTTCTTGTAAACATTCACAGTGAGACACCTAAAGCTAGACGTTCCTCAACATTGAGATTTATCAGCTTGCCTTAAACAAGAAGAAGCAGCATGTCTTCGATGTCTTGAAGGCGAAGTCTGTTGTAGTCGCCTTCTTTGAATGTGCACAGCTTGTCATCATTTCTATGAACAGTGATCCAATCCAAATGTTTGTAATTATGCCATTCGACAATCTTAAGCTTTGTAACAGCAAGGATTATGTGTCTGGAGTAGACATCACGAGCAGATTCCCTGTTTACTGCAAATCCATAAAATTGTTAACGTTTTCACCCCTAGTGAGAGATGCCCCAGAGTGCATGTTTGTCGTAGACAATCAACACTTGACTCCACATGGTGTTTGGGACTAAGTCTTCAATCCATTTGATGTGTCCATAATCTGCAACCTTTGTCTTCGTCACTGAAGTAGCATAAGTTCGGCTTGAGACACCACCACTTAAATACGCAAGGTCGTTGTTGATGAAGTGATCAAATGGTATTACTCGACGACCTCGTGAATTAGGTATCAATGGTAAGGGCTTATGAAGATCATGTGGATATTGATGTCCTTCAGGATTGTTCCATTCTAATTGATCAGTAGTTGCTTTGCAGACTTCTTCAAGGAAGTATTCAAGTTCCACCAGACTCTTGCACGAACCTTTCAATAATTCGAATGTTGGACCGGCTAATAATTCTGGAGTCAGAGTATCAACTTTGAGCCAATTCAACACGAATGCTGAGAAGTCTAGAGGAGCATCCATCAGCTCATTAAACGACTCATGAGGATCTTCTTTCCGAGCCAAATTGCTGATCTAATGTTGAATTGGTCCATGAGTAGCAGGAAAAATCTTGTTCCAATCACGATCGGGAGTTGGAGGTTTTGCTGGTTTCTGAAACCAATCAGGAAACTGAGTGGTCTCATCAACAGGTTGATCTTCAGTATATCCTATATTGAACTCCTAATGTGCGGGTTCTTCCAAGTCTTCATCGGTGTGTATTGGCTCCTCTGCTTGAGTAGACTTGTCAGTAGACTTTTGATGAGATTTGGACCCTTTTTTAGACTTGCCAGTTGACTTGGAAGTCTTCTCATTTGGTGCACTAGTTGACTCGGGTTCTTTTCCAGCTCTTCTTCTCTTGGACCCCCGGTTTGATACAGCGGAGGGTTCTTCGTCTTCATCCTTATCATTTTGACGTCTTTTAAGGGTGACAGTATCTCTATATGTTGCAAGGATGTCTTTGTCAGATTCATAACCGTCAACCAATGCTTTGTAGAGAGTCTTCTGTTGAACTGATATGTCGATTGATTTGTTTTTCTTCATTTTATCAATGAGAATCTTCTTTAGCTCAAGTTCAGATAGGTTAGCTGCTACAGCATGGGATGCCTTAGCTTCATTGGATGAACGAATCAGAACTTCAGCTGTAAGTTGTTCATTTATTAACTTCTTAATTCTCGGCAAAATCTTGGAGACTTGCTCCTTAACTTATACTTTGACTTGCTCTTTGATGATTTTCTTCATATTTTCATTAATTTTATTGATGAAGTCTTCATTTTCATCTTGAGCTTCACTTCTAAGTCTGTCTGATTGTAGTTGAACAGCTACTTTAACAGCTTCATTCATCTGGTTGGCAAGGTACTTATCAACAATATCGGGAATTGATGAAACTGCTTCAGTAAATAGGCTTGTTTGCTTGAACTTCAAGAAGTCATCTTCTAAGGCTTTTATTCTATCTTAAAACTTGAATAAGGAACTAAAGGTTGGAATATTTTGTAGGGAGGTACTTGGAGCAATTGTTAGTGTTGGAACTGGTGTTTGTTGCAGAGGTTGAATAAGAGGAATGGGTGGTGGAGGAAGTGTTGTTACAGATGAAGGATGCATTTAACCATTCGTAGTGACGGGAACATCTACCAGAGAAGTTGATTCAGTGTTCAGATTAAGAATGGAGTCAATACCTGTATCTGGATTAGGGTTGAGCATGTTGGAGATGAAGCCTGATGATACAGAAGAACTCTGTTGTTGAACTTCAGGAGTGACAGCTGTTATTATCACATGAGTATCTTCTATGACTTGAGTAGTTTGAACATTATCTAATAAGGCATCCATCATTTCAGTATCTCTTCCCTCTAGATTGATGTTCACATCATTATACATTTCGTTCACTTCTTCCTCTTTATTTGTCTGTTCTTCATCTAGCTTTTCTTCCTCAACATTGTCTCCTTGAGTTACTTCATCATATGTTTCATCATCAGTGGATTCATAATGAGAAGGTGTTTGAACCCTCAGATTTAAACCCTCTTCTTCTTTATCTTCGTCATCTTGTCTTTCTTCTTCATCATGAGTGGAGAACTTGGGATAAACAAAGTCATCACTATCATTGTCTGATTCAGTCTGTTCATTATCATCATCTTGACCATCATCATCCTCATTATCAGCATTCTTATCATCGTCTTTACTCAAGCTTACTTCATCATCATCATCCTCGTCACTAGACTTCCAAGAAATTTGTTCATCTTCAGATCCATATGTAGGTACATCGGGAACCCCTAGTGAAACACCAGTTCCTTCATTTGCACCTGAACCACTGGCGTGAGAGTTGTGGAATTGTGTCTTGCTTCTTTTGGTGACAATTTTCATTTGTTCAGCCTCAGACAATGCAATTTCTGATAAAGTCTCTAATCCTTAAGCAGGTAGCTTCTTCTTTCCTGATTTAGCCACCTTAGCTGTAGCTTTGAGTCTTTTACCTAGAGAAGTTGTAGGGGCTTGATCAGTCTTCTCCCTGGTCGATCTCTTTACATACTTTGGTTTTGGAATCACCTTTCCAGTAGCAAAATCATGGTAAGTCTTGTACGCATCCGAGTCCTTCATTGCTTGATTAGTTAGAGTATCAGGAAGTATGGCACCATACTTCTGAACAATTTCATGCTTGGGGATGAATCTCATTGTGGTGAGAATAGGGTCATCTTTAGCCATGTGCCAGTCCACCTTGTTTCTTCTTGGAATTGATTAATCTTTTGACATGAAGTGGTTGATAATGACTTTGGTAAATCTTGGATAATACATGTCTTTGTTCTTCTTTGACACCTTGTTTTTGATTTGATAAACTAAGTCTTCCTATAGAAGGTAGACATAGTCAACCTTCTTCTGGTTATACATACCCCAAATGATTTGAGCCTGAGAGAGACAAAGTTGATCGAGTCCAGTTGCTTTACCACTAAGACATTTGTTGATGATGGTTCCAAATGTTCTCCAAGGTTGATATAAAGTATCAACCTTGACATCAGAGAGCGACTTAATATCTCCAGGGTAACTAAGTTCTCTTATGAAAGCAAATATTTCCTCTTCAAATGGAGGTTCTACAAATTTATGGCCAGGAAGATTTGGAAAAATTTAGAACATGTCTCTGAAAGTTTCCAGATCAAAAGAGTGATTCTTTTTGTTCAACCTGAATTTGATGCAGTGCTTGTGATAGGAAACAGTAGCCCAGAATTCATGCATGTAGATGGCAGGAACACTTGTAGAGATCAAGAAATCTTGATAAAAAGGTATGAGAGAAAGAATATCCAAAGCAACTTGAAAAGTGGGTTCCTTAGGCTTGAACGTGGTGCTTAATATGTAGTTACAATTTCCAATCCTTAGACGTTGTTCTCGTGGAACAAGAGCATCGTCAAGGGCCTGTTGTTGTTCTTTTGTGATACCCATGATTCTGCTAAGAAAGAGTCAATACAGTTTATATATAACCAAGTTTATATAAGACACTATAGAGAACTTTTCAAGCTATGACACTTAAGGCAAGCAACACATTAAGAGAACTAATCATGGAAAGGGCAAACTTAATTTGGCTTAATGGGTTATGGCACTTATGTAACATACTTAGACTATCTAGGAATCTAGTTTATTCTAACTAGTAGGGATTTAGATTACCTAAGTCTTGTCTTAGTTACACTAGTTAAGCCCATTTTTAACTTGATTAGATTCCAAAGATAACCAATTTTAAATTTGCTACCTAAAACAAGTTTTAAGTTACCTCTTGATTAGAATCTAAGTGTTTAGCCTTTTGTTTCCTTTAATTAGAATTATGAATCTTGAAAGTTAAGTGTAAACTGCTAATTCGGTCACTATTGATAAACTGCGAGTCCGATCACTATTGTTAAACTGCGAGTTCGGTCACTATTGAGAAACTGTAAGTTCGGTCAATACTGAAAACTGCGAGTCCGGTCACTTATAGAAAAACTGCGGGTTCGGTCTAAGCAGGAATTGCGAGTTCGGTTAATAATAGAAACTACGATTCCGGTTATAACTACTAACTGCGTGTCCGATTAAAGCTAAGAACCTGCGAGTCCGGTTAGGTCTAAAATTTGCGAATTCGATTATGATTAACACTTGCGAATTCGATTAATTCTATGGACCTGCGAGTCCGGTCACAACTAACACCTTGTGAAACTGATTCGAGTACTCAAGTGAATTTGCAATCATGTTATAACATCAAGATTCAAGCATATAGCATCACAGAAATCATATAAACATTTTTTGCATCTTTAAAAACTCAGAAACAACAAACGATAACCCAAATGATCATTTAGCGCCTAAAATCAATTCACACCCAAGAACAAACATTCAATATATGGATATCAAAGCACACACACATACAATAATACATTTAACACTTATCCTACACAAAACCCACAAAATTTTCTTACTAGAACTTAAAAACGCACATATTCGACATCAAGAAACAAGCAATACAACAAACGAGTTATCTCTATGCAAAATTGATTTACACGAGTCATTTATACCCAAATGAGAACAAAACCCACAATTTTTGTTTTCATTCAGTTTTAATTTTGAAGAACCCTAATTTCATTTTTACGGTTTACGAAATTAAAACCTTGTAAAAACGAGATTCTTTTGAGATGCAGCATTATTAGAGTGTAGGGAACAATGTTTTAGTTATACCTTAAGCACGAAATTAACTGGAATTCGAGTTGCAGGAGATGGCGATTCGAGTGAAGGTTTTGGAAAAGAAAAAATGTATAAGTGTTGTGTTTGTGTGTGAGATAAAATGGGGAGGGGGTGTTTGTGTATAAGACCAGTTTCATTTTAGGCACAAATGCCCCCTTTTCTTTAAAAACCTTTGCACTTTTCATATATAAGTTATTCTAGGCATTTTAAGTTAACAAGTTGGCACAAATAGTCCCTGTAGTTTTAACTAGCATACCTAACAACTTAAATTTGCACATATTCTCTCTAAGGCATAAACAAATAACATTTAAGGCACACATAAGCTAAACTTAATTAACTTTCCTTAAAAATTGATATTCCGTTATTGTTTAAAAACCTTTATTCCTTTTATCAAATGACTTTTTGAAGAAGATATTGGACATTTTCTCCCCCTCAAACAATGACCCGTTTTCTATTTAAAGAGTTGTAGTCGTTGCTTGAGAAGTCGAATGTCTTTGAAAAAGCATTTTCTGATGACTTAATGTTTTATTATTGAAAATCAAACACCATGAAATAAGATTTCTCTTATTTTAACACATAAGCGCACTGATGTGCTGTCGTGTAGGGTCAATTATTTGATTATAAAGTTTTAAATTTATATTTAGCCGACAAACCTAAAACAACACTTTTAACGGCCAGAGTACCCGGTCAAGATGGAGTTTCGCGGTAAGTAGGGTGTCGAACACTAAGAGTGGAAATTTAATCCTATATTCTATCAGTATTTTAATTAGTTTATTTACTGGTTAAACTTATGCTATGTACGTTGTCTAAAGATACGAGGGGTTTTCAGCCTGAGAGACTGGCATGATTTTGGTGTCTAATCTAAGGTTTTGATGACAATTAACACACACAAGTTGATAGACAAAAGATAAAGAAACGGTCAAGCCTTATGTAAGGAAAACAATATTAGCCATGTTTAATTAAATAGAACGTTGGTTTGATTATTTAGTGCAATGAATGACTTATCTCGAGGGTTATATCATTATTAGACTTAGGCGGTACTTCTTTCTAAGACCTAGACATGTTGAATCCTGTCACAATTAAACGCATCCGCATAAAGTATTTTATTTGTTGATTATAATCTATCTTAGGAGATTAATAATGATCTTATTAAACCCTAGCCCATCAGGACTTTACTAACTTACTTGCAAATATGGAGAGCTATCTCGGACTCTTAGCCTATGCCCACACAACACCGAAGTTGCAGCGCATTAAATATGTAGAACTAGACCCAGTTGAATGATAGGTCGCATAATTAAGCATGTAAACGAGTATAAATTGATAAACATAATCAACAAGCAATGATAAATTAAGCATTTGAGATAAACAAACCAAACATTATATTATCATAAACATGGCTAACACCTAAAGGTATTAGCCGATAGTCATTGCAACAATAAACGAATTCATAGATGAACGATTAAAGTAAAGAAAGATTACGCTAACCGAACGCGTATATAGAGTGTAAATGATTACAAGAGTTTTCCCATTGATTGGAGCACTTTGCAGGACCCTTTTGGCTTCTTAGATCTTCTAGAAATCAAACTTGGTAGCTAAAAGCATACCCTAAATCGTATTTAGGCTTTGGTATTTATAGACTCTGAAAATGGGTCGATACGGCGTATTGGAACTTAATACGGCATATCAGGATTGGTTGGCGTAGGCTCCACGAATAAAATATTCCAGAATTTTCTTGAGCAGGTTTAGATACGCCACATCCACTTTTTGGATACGCCATATCCGCTGAAAATGTATTTTTTCTTAATTTTTTACCAAAGTATCGTATACGCATATATACGACGTATTCTTCAAAGTCAGGAAATGGTCTTGAGTTCTTCAAAGTCTTTAGATACGGCGTATGCTTCTTGAATAATACGGCGTATAGGGTTGGATTCCTTGGAGTGCGCTCTACGTTCTTAATCAATCAGTTATATCATTCCTAATTTACATTTATTACTGTATCTTTGAATACTTATCCAGCTGGATGCGGTGTATGGAAGCAAATTGATACGCCGTATTGGGAATTGGTTAAACGCGCTTTTTTGTGAAGTTTTGGCGTTGATATGCCGTATCTCTTTAGTTGGATACGGCGTATGTGTCAGAAATCAGTAATCTTCAAATGTCTTTGTTTTAGCTCCAAATTATGCGCCTTTTAGCCTTTCTTCACAAAACACTCCTGAATTACTGCATTTATCAATTTTAAAGCAATTAAGTACTAAATCATGCAATAATTATATAAAAGTGGGCAAAACAGATGGGATAAATGATATAATAAAGTAACGTTATTTGATGTCATCAAATATCCCCCTACTTGAATCCTACTTGTCCTCAAGTAGACTTTAGAAAAAGTTTTGGTTTATGAAAATGTGTCCCAACTGAAGTCGAGGATTTTCTGTTTAAGCATCGTTTTATCCTAATCACCTATACATAACCAAGCTTCTCTTGAAATACGGAAATGAAAACACTCAGATCACTCGACTAATATAGGGTGCATCATTTAATTGGTATGCTCAATTGCTCGGTCATGATTAGCTTCGTATCATAGGCTTGGAAATGATACACATCTCCACCGCTAAAGCTAAGGAAGAACAAGTCAAAAGCTAAATTAGGTTAAGAAGGCTTACGGTTAATCATTCAACAATCTTTCACCATAAGTACCACACTAACAAGGCAGCTGTATCATACATACACAGCCGTAACGACGGAATAGACATATAAAATCCGAACACATCCTTGTTCGTGTTTAACCAGCGGTTAGGATGAAGAATGATATAGGGTAGGGAGCTTCTAACTTTCACCGAAAGTCGTCATCCAACAAGGCAGCTGAGACATGCATACATGGCCGTAATGACGGAATAGACATGCATGCTCAAACAAGTCCTCGTTCGAGTAGACACTTAGGTTAGTTGCTAGGAAAGGAAAGTAAAATGGGTGTTAAGTAAAATTCACGAAACAAATAGATTAAGCCAACAAATAAGGTACGGTTGCTAGTAACTTTCCCCCGACCGTGCCATGACAAAGACTCAAACATATAGACAAACGCCTCGATTACAGAAATGACAAAGACAGCTTAAGTTGGCATTCCCATAATGGTCAACTTCCCTTACATCTCGCTCTTTACATACTTTTACATAAGTGGTGATATCGGTCACTTTTTACAGGACTTTACATCGTTGATTTTTGTAACGTATCAACGAATAATCGATTAAGTAATTCCTTCGGTATAAACTTCTTTTGAACAGACTATTTTTCTTCCATCTTTTTTTAAACACTACATCATAAATCTTGGTTTGGTCTCACCGTCTTCACTATCATAATTCGTTCGGATAATCTTTTCCTTGTAACACTTCTTCTTTGGACATGATTCATAATCGCAAAAGTAGCGAAACTTACAAGCTACATATTTTTCCCATTGCATTGTGCAATTTCCTGACCATTACAGAGATAGAAAAATTTACTTTGACACGGGAAATACAAAACTTTACACGAAAGTAACTAGCAACATTGATTAGAATGGGCTTAATCTACACGATAGGCTAAGGTGCAAAGGTGTAACGAAACATATAATATGGTGTAAAAAAAGAAAGGAATGGCTCAACAGGTTATTCTAGGGGATTTTACTCTAAAAGTGAGAGTAATCAAGGGTTACACGGGATTTAACTAACCAGTGTGGTTAGTTAATTTTACGACATGTAGGCTATTTGGTTTAATCCTAGAAATTTATCAGTTGAACATGTTCTTCCATCTAAATCCATAGTACTAATCATGGCGGTCTTGAGTGATATACCAGGCCAAGTTCTAAAGTCCACTACATCACCGGCACACTTATAATTTTGTGGAATTTTTAGTAAGCAATTGGAAACATATAGGATTAATTCTCATAATATGTATCAAGGGTTATAGTGCGCTAGGTAATGTAACTAGTGATTTTTACAAAAGTCATGCTGAAAAAAATTTAAATTTTGGCCATTTTTAAGCACTTTTAAGCTCGTAGCATGTTATTTTGTAAAAAAGAAGACAAGTACGTTCTAATTCTCCACCCCCCCACTTAAATTATACAACGTCCTCGTTGTATAGATAAAAAATTAAATAATAAGGGAAATAGAATTAGAACGGAAAACTCCCTGATGTTTTTCTCGTGATAATTCTCCAAGATGAGTTCTTGAGAAAAAAAGTGTGTTGACTAGGGCTTTAGCATGCCCGGATGAGTTCAACACATGTCCTTTTCAAAATATATCATATCATAGTTTCAGCAAGGTCCTTATTTCTTCTTTTCGTTCAGTCCGGTCCCTGTATTAAGTATAAGAAAACAAATGTAATTCTATCTCGGGTTTGCAATGGTTAATATACAGGAAACAAAATATAAATACTGTACAGGGAGTCAATACACCGTATCCACCGTATTGATACCTGTATACGTTGTATTCATTTAATGAGTACGTCGTATAGACTCTGCTGAAAACAAAGACTGGATAATCGTCCAGATGGTCAATACGCCGTATCCATGGGGTTTGGATACGCCGTATAGACAGTCTGGGAATACAGACTTGATAACAGAAAGATAAATTCCGGGTTGTCTCTCGGCAAGCACTTTTGTTTACAGAAAAGTCTTTAAGTTAGACTTGCCTCAATTTAATCTCATCCTTATAAAACAATTTGGGGTCGAACAGGATGCCAAATGGCACATACAAATTCTTGATTAGGAAAATGAATGGCATCCCTTTGTTACAAGTCACGATATTAACACATAATTCCATGAAAAAAGTTTTAGTTTTGAAAATTTTATTAGATGTATCATGACTTTTTTCCAAAAGCTTATTTGACCTTAGTGCATAGGCACCATCATCGGTGTTTATTACATTAGGTAATGGTACGACAGACATATCCCCCGAAGATTGCTCATTATCGATTTCATCAATATCATTGTCCTTATCCGATTTTAAGTCATCGGGATAGATTACTTTGAAAGGAAATAGATCATTAAAGTATAAAATGTTTTGTTCCTTTTCATCACATTTGGACAATGATGTTTCATTTTTTAAATTAAATTCATCGATATGTTAAGGACTTTCAGTAGGTTCAGTTAAGAAATCTTATTTAGACGTTAGAGCATCATTGTAAACAATGGTTGGAAATCCATTCTCAAAATCTTAAAAGAAGTCCAAATCATTAGAATAACTAACCTCAGGCTCGGGTGTCGAAAACAAAGGCATATTGACTTTATCAATATCATTTTCAGAATCCGTTTTCAAATCGTTGACAGAAATTATTTTATAGGAAAATGAATTTTCGTCATAAATTACCGTGTAATCTTCATCGTCAGATTCGTCAAACGATATTCTAAAGTCAATTTTATTGTCGTTAAGAGGACTTGCCGTGGGTTCACATGAGAGTGCTGCATCAGACGTATCATCAAAGACTATAGCTGAGAATTCAGATTCAAAGTTGGTGAAGCAATCTTCCTCATCTTCATAATATTTTACCTTACCGTATGTGGCAGTTTGCCAATTGAACGTTCGACCAACCCTTTGAGCTTTTTCCTCTTGAAGTCTGATGTATTCCTCCATAGTGATGTTGGGGTTATCCATTATACCTGTAATAAATTATCTAGGAAAGAAAACTTGTCAAATACCTTAATAAGCCGTATTCAGTAAACTGAATACACCGTATTGATGATAGAGTCAAATACGCTGTATTGATTTAAAAAGAATTATACACCGTATCCAACAAGATGAATACGCCGTATTGAGTATTTGACTCAGAATGTTACAGCAGGTTATAACAATGCACACAAACACACAATATGCAAAATATACAATGTAGGAAATTAAACACACAAACAATCACACAAATATGCAATTTAAACTAAACTAAAACACTAATAAATAAGAATTAAACAACTTCACTCCCCGGCAGCGGCGCCAAAAACCTGATGTGCTGTCGTGTAGGGTCAATTATTTGATTATCAAGTTTTAAATTTATATTTAGCCGAAAAACCTAAAACAACACTTTTAATGGGCAGAGTACTCGGTCAAGATGGAATTTCGCTGTAAGTAGGGTGTCGAACACTAAGAGTGGAAATTTAATCCTATATTCTATCAGTATTTTAATTAGTTTATTTACTGGTTAAACCTATGCTACGTACGTTGTATAAAGATATGGGGGGGTTTTCAGCCTGAGAGACTGGCACGATTTTGGTGTCTAATCTAAGGTTTTGATGATAATTAACACACACAAGTTGATAACAAAAGATAAAGAAGCGGTCAATCTTTATGTAAGGAAAACAATATTAGCCATGTTTAATTAAATAGAACGTTGGTTTGATTATTTAGTGCAATGAATGCCTTATCTCGAGGGTTATATCATTCTTAGACTTAGGCGGTACTTCTTCCTAAGACCTGACACGTTGAATCCCGTCACAATTAAACGCATCCGCATAAAGTATTTTATTTGTTGATTATAATCTATCTTAGAAGATTAATAATGATCTTATTAAAACCTAGCCCATCGAGACTTTACTAACTTACTTGCAAATATGGAGAGCTATCCCGGACTCTTAGCCTACGCCCACACAACACCAAAGTTGCAGCGCATTAAATATGTAGGACTAGACCCAGTTGAATGATAGGTCGCATAATTAAGCATGTAAACGAGTATAAATTGATAAACATAATCAACAAGCAATGATGAATTAAGCATTCGAGATAAACAAACCAAACATTATATTATCATAAACATGGCTAATACCTACATGAATTCATAGATGAACGGTTAAAGTAAAGAAAGATTACACTAACCGAACGCGCATATAGAGTGTAAATGATTACAAGAGTTTTCTCATTGATTGGAGCACTTTGCAGGACCTTTTTGGCTTCTTAGATCTTCTAGAAATCAAACTTGGTGGCTAAAAGCATACCCTAAATCATATTTAGGGTTTGGTATTTATAGACTCTGAAAATTAGTCGATACGGCGTATTGGAACTCAATACAGCGTATCGGGATTGGTTGGCGTAGGCTCCACGAATAAAATATTCTAGAATTTTCATGAGTAGGTTTGGATATGCCATATCTACTTTTTGGATATGCCATATCCATTTTTGGATACGTCATATCCGCTGAAAATGTGTTTTTTCTTGATTTTTGACCAAAGTATCATATACGCGTATATACGGCGTATTCTTCAAAGTCAGGCAATGGTCTTGAATTCTTCAAAGTCTTTAGATACGGCGTATGCTTCTTGAATAATACGGCGTATAGGGTTGGATTCCTTGGAGTGCGCTCTATGTTCTTAATCAATCAGTTATATCATTCCCAATTTACATTTATTACTGTATCTTTGAATACTTATCCAGCTGGATGCGGCGTATAGAAGCAAATTGATATGTCGTATTTGGAACTGGTCATGCACTTTCTTTTGAAGTTTTGGCGCTGATACGCCGTATCTCTTTAGCTGGATACAGCGTATGTGTCAGAAATCATCAATCTTCAAATGTCTTCGTTTTAGCTCCAAATTATGCGCCTTTTAGCTTTTCTTCACAAAACACTCCTGAATTACTGCATTTATCAACTTTAAAGCAATTAAGTACCAAATCATGCAATAATTATATAAAAGTGGGCAAAACAGATGGGATAAATGATATAATAAAGTGAAGTTATTTGATGTCATCACGCACTGACACGTACACTAATGGTATAAAGAAAGCACGGGTTATGTTGCAAAGTAAACACAAGCCTTTGCATGGTCATAAAGTAGACCATGCCCGAGAATAAATTCCTGTTGTGAGGTCAAGTTTTCTTTTTGAAATACTTGCCTTTAAGATGATGACCGGGTTGCTATCAGAAATAATAGCAAGCCATTTGGCATGTTTTTAAAACATTTGAACTTCTGCTCGAACTTCATTTACAGCCTCGTATCATTATTAAATGACATTTCTAAGACCGTAAATGTTATCGATTTTCAGAGTACATGCCATTATTACCTCTTTTTTATATTTTTCTCATTTTTTTATTTTTTATTTGGTTTTTAATATTTTATATTTTGATATTTTGTTTTTATAAATGATTTTTGAAAATAAATAAATAATAAAAATCTTTTTGGTTTTCTGGTTTTTCATATATATACATATTATATACATGATATTTGAATAGGTACCACCACTATTCTTCAGCTTCACCTGCCAATTGTTTCAGAGTCTCCGGCGTAAAACTCCGCATTCCCAGCTTGTTGATAAGAAATTTAATTCTTTCTTTGCCAGGGGCTTTAGTGAAGATGTCTGCTAACTGATACTCCGTATTGACAAAGTAAAGCTCTACTACTCCGTTCTCAACTTTCTCTTTTATGAAGTGGAACCTGATGTCAATATGTTTTGATCAAGAATGTTGAACATTGTTGCAGCATAAGGCAGTAGCGCTTTTGTTATCACAGTACATTAGAATTTTATTGAATCTAAGGCCATAGTTAGTAAGCTGTGATCTCATCCAAAGGACTTGAGCACAACAGCTAGACAAGGCTATATATTCAGCTTCCATACTAGATATCGCAGCGCTTTTCTGCCTTTTTAATGACCAGCTAACAAGTCTGTCTCCCAATAATTGCATATATCCACAGGTACTTCATCTAGTATCTTGGCAACCCGCATGATCAACGTCTGCATAAGTTGTTAGAGCAATAGAAGAATCCTTTGGATACCAGAGTCCCCTATTGACGGTTCCTCTTAGGTATTTAAAGATTCTTTTTACAGCATGTAAGTGCTTTTCGGTAGGCTTTACTTGATACCGGGCACACATGCATACAGCAAATGTAAGGTCTGGTCTACTGGCTGTGAGATACATAAGGGTGCCAATCATTCCACGATAGTGTGTAGGATCAACGACTTTCCCTTGTGTATCTTCATCCAGTTTAGATTTCTCTACCATAGGAGTATCCACGGGGTCACTAGATTCCATACCATATTTTTTCAAAGATTTTAGTGCATATTTAGACTGGTTTATAAAGATGCCTTTGGGACTATGTGAAAATTTGTAATCCTAGAAAAAATGATATTGTGCCCACCATCGACATCATAAACTTTAAACACATTATTTTTGAAATTGGTCTCAATTGTTATAGTGTAGTAGACCGCAAAAAAAAATATATCATTTCAACATAGATTTATACCAGAAGAATATTCTTTGCCTTGTCTTCTGTATGAACAATGTGGGATCACGCGGTCTTTAGAGAATTAAGAGAGTGTAGGAACTTTGGACCAAAAGATTGGTACCACGCACGAGAGCTTGTTTTTTAATCCCATAGAGAGACGTTTTATGCTTATACATTGTTTAGGATTGTCTTGATCCACAAAACCCGTTCCGGTTTGGGCTGAATAAAATTCGTTTAGCGCTGTATGTCTGTTCATGGCAATGCCGTTTAACATCCATTTGGTAGACAATCATATTCTTTGTGAGTTGCTTATGCGAGGAAAATTAAATAAGCTCATGTTAGCCACTTGTAGCAAAAAGATTACTCAAAATCAATCTCCTCTTCTTAACAGTGACGGTCACCACGAGCAACCAAACGAGCCTTGTTCTTTAGAATTCCTCCTGATTCATCAAGTTTTACCTTGTATATCCATTTTAAAGTAATAACCATCAGTTTATCTGGATGAGGAACGAGTTCCCAGACTTTAAGACGTTCAAATTCATTAAGCTCCTCTTGCATTGCTTCAATCCAACATGCTTGAGTTAATGCGTCTTTATAGTTCTTTGGTTCAACTGATGTGAGAAAAGCATCATAGTAACAAAATAAGGCTTGGTCATGGAGTTGAAGTCTTGTAGAAATAGGTCTTCTAAGTTCACCGATGATGTTGTCTAAAGGATGATCCTTGGTTCATTTAGTAACGTGTTCTGAGTTAGGAGCAGGAGTGTGCACAACAGTAGGAAGAACGTCCGAAGAAGAAGATGCTGCAGAATCATTTTCTAGAATTAGAATGCCAAAGAATGGATCTTTATTCATGTGTGCAACATCTAAGTCATGATTGTCTTCTTCAACATCGTTTGGAATGACAAGATATTGAGTTTCGGGTGTGGTTTGTGAGTTACTAGGTGATGGTGCATCTTGGTCAACAGTTGTTAAGGAAGGTGAACCGGTTGATGAAGTGGGTTCTGGAGCTACTACTTTAGCAATAGGAGCAATAACTTTAGGGTCTAGGAAATCAACACTTGATGGAGGGTTGAGTAATTCATCAAACAATGGTTGAAACAAAATATCCCACTTAGTTCTTGAAGGTGGTACAAACGGTGTTGAAGGAGGAGGGTTTGGCACGAGTCCTAAACTGATTGTTGCATGAGTCATTTCATGAAGTGCGGGTCCTGAACTGCTGTGTTCAGAAGCCATTGCTGTCAGCTCATCAAAATCTACATGAATTGTTTCAATGATTCTTCTGGTACGTTGGTTATAAATTCGAAATGCTTTCTTTGTGGGTGCATAGCCAATGAAAATACCAATATCAGCTTTCGGTTGTAACTTACCCAAGTTCTCGCTATCATTTGTTGGATAACAAAGTGCACCAAATACGTGGAAAAATGATAAGTCAGGAAGTTTGTCATGTAAAAGCTCATATGGTGTTTTGCCGTGACAAAGACGTATGATGGAACGATTTTGGGTGTAACATGCGGTAGCAACTGCTTCTGCCCATAGGAATAACGGAGCATTTGCATAAATCAACATTGTCGGGCAGCTTCAATTAGCGTATGATTACGTCTTTCAACGACACCATTTTGCTGTGGAGAGCGAGCAACAGATGTTTCATGAGAGATGCCAACCTTCTCATAATATTCACGCAAAGTTTGATTAACAAATTCAGTTCCATTATCTATTCTGATTCGTCGGATAGGTACTTTCAGCCGCACTTGGATCATCTTGAGAAACTTGATTATGAAATCTGGAGCTTCATCTTTTGACCTTAAGCACTTTACCCATGTAAATCGAGAGTAATCATCAACAATGACAAGGATGTACTTCTTTCCATTAACACTTGCGACACGCATTGGCCCATAAATATCCATGTGCAAGAGATAGAGTTTTTCTTGGTTGGTGTCTTCAAATTTAGGTTTGTGGGGTTTCTTCTTGCTTTTGCCCATTGCACACGCAGAACACATATGGTCCTTTTCAAATATTGTTAGCTTAGGGAGTCTCAAGCAAGAACGCGGTACTAGCTAAATGGTTTATTGCCCAAAGTATAAATGAGTAGACGTCGGTGCAATAGCTAGGACTTTAGTTTTTGAGGGCCTCTTGACCACAGACATCCATGACTTAGTCTTTGAGGCCTTTGACAAGAGACATATAGGAGAGGATGCCATCATATCACCAAGAGACAAAGTCTACAGATTGTTGCCTCGAGATCCAGTCAATAGATCAACACCTTCTAGATTACGAATGAAGCAGGTGTGTTGATGAAAAGAAACTTCAAGGTTCGAATCACAGAATTGCCCAATGGAGAATAAGTTATGTCTAAGTCCTTCTACGTAGTAAACCCTTGAGATCGTAACATTTCCAATCTGATAATCACCATATCCTAATATCTTTTCCATATGATCATTTTCAAATTTGACTGTACCCAAAAATTTATTGAAAAAATTGGTGAGCTGAAAGCGATCTCCGGTCATATGCTTAGAGCAGCCGGCATCCAAATACCAAAGAACAATTTGGACAACCTGCATTCATCAAGAGAGGAAGATGGAACATCAGAAACTATGGATCCCCAAGATTGACTGGGTTCCTTTGTGTTAGCAGATATAGATTTAATGATCTTAGATTTGGTAACGGGAACATTAGTTTTAGATTTCCTAGGTTTCCTTGAGTAAACCAATGTTACTACAGGCTTAGGTGTATCACTTTCTAGAGCAGTTGGCTTCCTAAGGGGCACTTCAACAGTTGTGGTAATCCTAGTTAAAGGGCACGCATTTCCTACTATAGTGAAGGTCCAACCAGTAGGTCTCTAAGTGTACCAATATTTGTGAACACTTTTCCTATTAGTTTCCAAACTTTTCTCTTTGAACTTTTCTTAACAGATTTAGATTTAACATGAGCATTCACATCATTAATAAAATCAAGTACACACAAATCATGATTATCAGAAAGCATGCAACCATTACACTTAACACATAGAAGTTCAGAATTCGCATTAAGCTTGGAATGCTGCACATTTGCATTTCCTTTCGGTTCAACAAAACAATTCTTATTTTTCAAACTAGATTTAACTGTCCTAGGGTAGGCTTCTACTTTATTCTTCTGAGTACTACTTTATGTTTGCTGAATCTTATCTTTCTTTGTATTGCCTGAAGGCTGTGATCCGCTAGCACTAGTAGACGGTTTTACTCCTATAGAAGACAACATAGGTTTGTTAGAAACTAGGTTTGATTAAGAAGCTGTTTTTATGTTTGTGTTTCCTAAGGATGTGATGGGCTCAGTAAATCTAGCTTTTTTGTCCTTGTTCTTTGGAGTCACGGCCACTAATTTGTCACTTGAATTGTTATTGCTAGGGCAGGTTTGACCAATTATTATAAGCAACTTCTGAATTTGTTTGGTATACTTACAAGCAGAGTCTAAGGGATTATTAAGAGGATTTTGTGATTTTTCTTGTTCAACTACTTCCCTAAGAATCGCAGCTTGTTTCTGAGTGTGCTTAAGGTAATAAGAGTGAGCTGTCCTATTATTCAACAGTTTAGGGGCTATTGATTCTACATCAACTTTAAGTATTTCTGGAGCAACAGGGTGTTCGGAAACAACATTATCAGCTAAATCTTTTCCTTTAAGTTTTCTTAGTTCATTCTTGAGAGTTGTAATGACCAAATCCTTTTCCTGAAGACTTACTTTTAAATGAGATATTTCTACAAACTTTTGATTGACTTGACTAACTAAAGCATCACATTGTTCTTTTGATCGAGTACGTGTTGGTTTGATCGAGTCATAAAGTTGCTTATAGGTCTATTTTAAATGTTCATTCTCAGCAATAAGCTTTGACACCCTATGTTCCAATTCAATATTTATCGTTTCAATCTCTTCTATGTCCTTTTTGATCTTATCCTCATTCATATTTCCTCTTAGAGATTTAATTCTATCTTACAACTTTTTTATGATTGTGTTTTTCTCTTGCGACTGAGCTTTCAATTCATTTAATTCAAAATATTGATCAAAATTTAGAGCACTTTGATTTGAAACAGGATTGTCTCTTTGAAAAATTTCCTGATTAAGTTGAGTATCAACTTCTAAAGAGATACAATGTTTTTCAAGAGTGGTATAAATTCTAAACAATTTATCATAAATCTCTTTTTCAATGAAATCCTTTTTGTTGAGAAGCTCAGTCTAAAGTTTGAGACACTTTTCACATTCATGCACATTCATAGAAGCATTTTCCATATAAGAATTAATAATTATGTTCACTATATCTTTGTTAATGACTTGTTCCAAGAGTCGTTTGTTTTCATTTAAAACTTGATTCATTTTAACTTCAAACATTTTGGACTCTAAACGATGTTGTTCCACAGCCTGTTTCATTTGATGAAAGACATTTTGGACTTCAAAAAGCTCATCAATTAAATATTGATCGAATGTATTAAATAAGTCCTTCAGTGCTTTACAAATGGAATTATTTCATCCCTAAAACAAGCTTTTGTATGTTTAAACCCCCACGAGCCCTCAGTGATGGCTGTGGTAGTGGTTCTTTCTTTGACAACCATGTCAAAACCAGCAAAATGGTGTTTAAGTTTCTTCAAACTTGTATTTACCATGCTGACTTTAGGAAGTTCATTTGGAACCTTAATTTTAGTGGGTCTACAAGAAGAATTAGGATCTAAAGAATTCATGAAATTCTGATACCAAAAGGCTTGTTCAACAGATAATTCAGTTTGTGGAACAAATTGTTTTTCAAAATCTTGAGAAAGTTAGTTGAGAACAGTATAATCAACTGGTGTGGTAATAACTTTCTTTTCTAAAACCATAGGATCCTGTTGTTTTAAAAGCCTTTTTGAACAACTCTCTTCAGCAAGTATTAGGGTCTCTTTAGAGTCAGGAATCACAATAGCGCTAGTGTTCTTAATGACATTACCATCTTAAAGCTTTGGTTCTAACTGCTGAGCTTTCTTCAGATAGAAAGGATTTTGAAAACCTAGAGCTTATTTAGTGGTATGATCATAGAAAAACTGTGTTTCGTTAACATATGAACAGTTTGTAACCTTAATTTTAGTGGGTCTACAAGAAGAATTAGGATCTAAAGAATTCATAAAATTCTAATACCAAAAGGCTTGTTCAACAGATAATTCAGTTTGTGGAACAAATTATTTTTCAAAATCTTGAGAAAGTTAGTTGAGAACAGCATAATCAACTGGTGTGGTAATAACTTTCTTTTCTAAAACCATAGGATCCTGTTGTTTTAAAAGCCTTTTTGAACAACTGTCTTCAGCAAGCATTGGGGTCTCTTTAGAGTCAGGAATCACAATAGCGCTAGTGTTCTTAATGACATTACCATCTTAAAGCTTTGGTTCTAACTGCTGAGCTTTCTTCAGATAGAAAGGATTTTGAAAACCTAGAGCTTGTTTAGTGGTATGATGTTGGGTGTAATTATTACTGTATCGCTGATTTCAGTTGTATCTAGTCACATATAATATCAAGTGCTTTCTTGTGTTGTGCAGAGAGTTTGAATTCTGAATCGGCTGCAGTTGTATGATTCTGTCACTTACTGGAATATAGGTAATGATTATTGCTTCACTGGTGTTATTTCAGTCTCTAACTGGGTTCACAACATTTAAATGTTCAGGAAGACGACATCCCTGCACATCTTTGATTTATCATTATGATTATGTTAACATTATCAGGATTTATGTACCTCAACGGAGAGCATCTGGAACGCATGAACGAATATATTCGCCAAGAGAGCAATTTTGGAAGTGTTGCACGTTCATCACAATCCAGATCATGTGCATCTAAATCAACGGTCTTGATGTAAGCAGCATTGGGAGTGAATGACAGTCTGTGTGGCCTTGACCTTTGCAGTTCCTGGATCTGCCTGCAATGAAATACACGTAGTTCCTCCTGTGTAGTATGTTTTGACGCCCTTTGCTTGAGACTTGTACCTGCAAACACTTTATACTTAAACACGAATCTTCGTGTTCCTTTTAGGTTTAGTGCATTGTTTAGACATATGTCCTTGCCCCTTTACAGTTGTACAATACTAACAGTTCTATGTTTCCTGATTGCTTCTACTTGTTGTCCTGGAGGTGTAGGTCCTTTCTTCAGTACCTGTAGCAAAATAAAATTTGCCTCCATTGTATTGGTTGTAAGTCACACTCTTCCATCTTGAGAGGGCAGCTTGTTGCTCTAAGGTTTGCGAATTTCTCAGCTGGGTTTGAATTGTTTGTAAGAGATAACGAGATGTGACGACAGCCTGATTAGGAATGACATCGTTATGATTAATGGCATCTAAATTGGCTCGGTCACTTGCTTGAACACATAGAACAGTTAGAACTAAGTCTTAGTTTGGGGAAATTCAGGACGTTGTTGTATGTTTGTTAATTGTGGTGCATATTCAATTGAGGGATGATTGATGGTGGAGACTAAAGTTTGTGGTGAACTGATGATTGATAATCATCTGATGGAATAAGTGATGAAGAGGTGTTGCTGATTTGATTGTTTGAGTATTGTTAAGACTGATAAGATAATCTTCATACTATGGACTGATTATAGTGATATTGTGCGTTGGAAATTGAGCGAGTTATTGGTATAGTTTGATGAGTGTGATTAAGGAGAACTGGGTCATCTAATGGGTTGCAACCAAAGCAAGCAGATCTGAGTTGCGTTCATGCATTAAACGAACTTCATTTGCATGAAATTCATGTTGTCCCAAATAAGCATGAAGCTGATCAATATTAGTTATGTGCAAGTCCCGAACCAGTTTGACATCGGTCACAAATCTGCTTCACTCAGGATGAAGAGTACATCAAATATGATATTAGAATCAATTTGATCATCATCATATGTTTGAATAATAGTTTTACGTTTCTCATGGCGCATTTGTTCATGAATCTTGGATGAAGCATTTACCTCACTGACAACCTTTGCATCATATGATGGCATAGTCTCAGCATTACCATCAGCTGGTTGAATTCGAACCATCAACATGACTGCAGCAGTTAATTCTTCCATAGTTTCTTCACCATATGAAGTGTCAAGCATGAAGTCATTTTCTTCATTGTTGAGGTTGCTTCCGGCTTCATCTTTCATATCTAACAACATTTGTTCTCTAAAATACTTTGCATCATGAACTCTTGGTTTCTAACAATCATGAGCATAGTGGCCTTTTTCATTGCAGTTATAACACTGAACATTTACCTTTCCTGGAGTTGACTCAGTTCGTGGAACACGTTAAATAATCTGATTGTTGTCATCATTTCCATTTCCTTCATTAAACTCTTAATTCCTGCTTTGTCTCCCTGCATTCTTATTACCATTGCCACCATAACATGCATTCTTGGTTTGTATGTTAACTCGACCATCCTTAATTACGGCTTGATTCCTTGTGTTTGATGAAATACGAAGACGATTATTGGTAGGTGTGGAGAACTTTTGAGTGATTGCTTGAGCTAATAACATCATGGCAGTTGTAAACTTGTCCTCTTAAGAATCCCCTTGTAACTCCCCTTGATATTCATCTTTATAGTCAACAACTGATAAAGGATGTGTGACATAGTATGGTTGTGGTGAATAAGAAGAATTTTCATGAGATTGTGATGAAGAAGCATTTGAATGAGTAATTAGGGCTAATGGATCATGATTCTTGGCAGCTTTCTTTGCTTTGGATGCTAGAACACGTGGTTCGAATTGTACTAAAGAATCATACAATATATCATAAGAAACTGTCTCCACAGTTTGATTGTGACGAACCATGGTGACATATTTGCTCCATTCGGGTTGTAAACAATTGAGAAACTTGGTGTTGACTGACACTAAAATAGGACGAACATTGTTACGATCCATAATATTCACAAGCGTTGTCAATCTTTCATACACGGATTCTAATGATTCTCCTTCTTTTGCTGCAAATTTGTCAAACTCATCCATAAGACGTGAGTGTCTTACATGGCTAGTAACATCAGAACCAAACATCAGCCTCTTAATTCGTTCCCACATTTCCTTAGTGTTTTTACATGTACCTACTGAATTGTATATATCATTTGGTATTGCTTGAAGAAGATAATTCATGACTTTCACATCAGCAATGTATTGCTTCTTGTTACCCTCGGTCATTTTGGACAATGGTTCAAGTATTTGTTTCACAGTACCGTTTATGTTCACAACATCGTCTGGATCAGGAATCATTGGCCTCACATAAGCTCCATTTTGAATTGAATTCCACATTCGTTCCCCTTCTTCAAGTTTATTATCCAAAAACCTTCTGAATCTACTTTCCCATGGAATATAATTCCCTCTTTCAAGCATTGGAGGTCTTTCATTAGCTCCCGAATCTGCTAAAGTTTGTTGATTGGAATTGTTTGAAGTAGACATGTTGTATCAAATGATTACAATGCAAACTTGGATCGTTTTGGAGATAAAGTCTTGTAATCGTGAAGTTAACGAGCAATAACAACCTTGTCTTGTATTACAATGAAGTAACTTTGAAGAAACGAAACCTTGATTTGTTACGAAAGTCTAAGTAACACTTAAGCCTTGTTACGAAAGCTCAATTATCCAAAATTAGAAGATACGAAACCTCTTAATCTGTGTTACGAAACCGAAAGTATGAGATACGAAACCTATGAAACAGTGTTACGAAACCCACCAACTGTGTTACGAAACCTCTGAAACTGTATTACGAAACCCAGTGACTGTGTTACGAAACCTCTGAAACAGTTTACGAAACCCCAAAACTGTGTTACGAAACCTTTTCCAATGAGATACGAAACCTTCCAACTATGAATACAATGTTACAAAACCTCTGTTACGAAACCAAGTCTTACAAAACCTCAAATGTAATACGAAACCCTCAATTAAGAAACTGTGTTACAAAACCTTCCTTACGAAACATGTGATACGTAAGCTTGAAGTACAAAACAAAACCAAGTATTTAATATGAAACCTCTTGTTTATGAAACCACAATTCTACGAAAGCTTCCACTGTCTACGAAACCAAACGGTTACCGAAAGCTTCCAATTTACAAAACCTCCTTTCGTAAATTCCAAATAACCTCTACTTTCGTAAAATCCAAGAAATGTCTTACTTACGTAAATTTTTAGCTACGAAACCTAGTAAAAGTCTATCTATCTGATTTTAAGCATTTTAGAGTGATAATATCAATTTTATCTTTTCCAAATTGATAAAATTCTTTGTTACGAAAGCTAGTGTACTGTTTACGAAAGCTAAGAAATCACTTGGGTATGACAGTTACGAAACCAAAACTTCAATACGAAAGCTCAAAAATGAAATACGAAAGCACTTTTTCCGCCTAAAAACAGTTACCAAAACCTATTTCTTGTTTACGAAAGTTGTCAAACCTATATTTTTCGATCAAATTCAATCTAAAACACGTATTTTTCATAATCTAGATATTAAATCTACAACTTGATGATTACAAAAGCTATTGTTATGCGTTTTAAGATAAAAAAAACTCATCAAATTATAAATCTAACTCATACGAAACCTACTGTTCATCGATACGAAAGCTTGTAGATCAAAATTTCACACGGTTAAGCTTGATTTGATTCATGAAACATACGCTAGATCTCTCCTGGCGATAGATACCACTTATTATATGTCATGTTTACATAGTAGTGATCATACAAAAGCTAATAAGAATAGAGGAGAGGAGCTAGAGAGTATTTTCATCATTTTCTAAATTTTCATTTCAAAAGGGAAAATAGAAATGGGAGGGAGAAGTGAATTACAACAAATGTAAAGTCTTGTATAAATACCCCTCCTAGATGGGTATTTATACTTATTGCTTATCCTATTCTATTTTCCTAACTTTAGTCAAACCTTGGTCAACATTACTTAACTTTGACCAAGATAGACTTTATTACATTATAATTACTAATAAAACTATAAAACTAATCAAAACTATACAAAGACCAATTCATATAATAATAAACACTTTTCTTGAACCTAACAATCTCCCCCTAAGGGTTGATTATTACAGACGCTTCATCGTCGGTAGAATTGGTCTTCCATTCACAAAAGATTCCCATCTTCTCATTTGCTCTCGGTGACTTAGTCGCTTGGTTATTTCTCTTTCAAATGCTCTCAAAATGTCACGATCTAATTCACCAAGTAGAGGTGGTTTTCTCCATGGTTCTGATTGAAAGATCTTGAGCTTTACTTCTTTCAAAACCTTTTCCAGCGTAGCATCACAGAACTTCACAATCTGAATGCGATTGCTGATTTTCCAGCTGTGTATATTCAACAGTTCTGGAACACTGTCAAGCTAGTGCCAAATGTTAATGATACTATTTGTTTCACGATTGACAGAGAAACAATCACATACACTGTGGATATGTTTTGTGATACACTCAAGCTGCCAGTGGAAACCCCTGATCATCCATTCATTGAACCAACAGATTTGAAGTTTATCTAGAGATTTATGAAGATTGTTGGCTACGAAGGAATTGTTGACAAAGTGAGCGCCTTCTTCACAAAGAATCTTGCTCAACCATGGCAGACGATGTTCAAAGTATTCAACCGTTGTCTTACTACAAGAACATCAGGTCATGATTAGACTAAAATAAACATTATTTAAATCTTTCATGCTGTGATCAACCGTGTTCACGTTGATTATGCCAGACTTTTGTGGTGGGACTTCGTACACTATGTCCAACAGAAGAAAGATATGATTTAGTACCCTCGCTTCACTAAGCTCATTATTGCTGATCTTATGAAGAAGTTTCCTTCCATTGCCCAGAGACTTGAAGAGAATTATCATTCTGTCAAGGATGATATACCATTGGTAAGTGTGTATACTACAGGTAATGTGACTGTAAGAGGGATGCGGATTCCGGGTGAGTTTCTTACTAATGACATACATGCTACTCAGGAGTATAAGGAGTATGAGAAGGATTTTTTCAGGGTAGACGTTGCAACGATTCAGCCACAACCGGTTAAATCTACCCAAGGAACGAATAGGACACCTAGCGCCACTAGGACACCTACCCCTATCGCTAAAGTTGTTCAAAAGAAACGTAAAGGCAAAGATGTTGCTGAAGAATCAAGTACTATAAGGAAATCATTGAAAGTTACAATCAAATAAAAGAAACCAAGTACTACTCCTATTCTACCTCCCAGTGATGACGAAGAAAGGGATGAAATTGCTGAAGCAACCCTACTAAGTCTCACTATGCACAAAAATGGTCTAGCTGCTGAAGCACAAGAAAATGTAGCTAAAGTTCATGAGAAAATTTTAGAGGAGGATATAGAGAAGATTGTTGAGGGCGAAGATGAGAATTCTTATGCTAGTGCCTTTGCTGATTCGGGTTTTTAAGATGACGAAGATACTAGTACTAGGATAGAGCCCGAGAGTCATAAGGAAAATCCAAAAGTTGTTGATGATGATGTGGAGAAAAAGAAAGATGATGAGAAGGATGATGATAATGATGATGATGAGAATGATGACAATGATGATCACGATGATCATGCATTGGTCAGAAACAAAGTGCCGGGTAGTTTGTAGACTAGGAAAGTGAAGATGCAGACACCAATTTCATCACCCCCTATATCCCCTAGGACTGAATTATCTTCGAATAAGACTATTTCTGAGGAATTTACGGTCAATGTCTCACCCACACCTGCAACTACATCCAAAGATCAAAGCATGTCAAAACCTACTTCCAACACACGCAAGATACTTCAGGAAGTGGTTGTTGAATCTGAGTAGACGTCTGCGTCCAACTCCATGTGGAAAAATTGACAAACACCTTCATCACTAAAGAATATTTTTAAGGTAAAATGAAGAGATGTATGTCTGAGTCTCTCTTAACAATCTAGTTCCAGAGCTGAGTGTATCTTTCTAACTCTTATCTCTTATCTTGCATACCTATTTCATATCTTGTTTATTTAGTTATATTGTTCATATTGTTCACATTTGAATTCACATAAAATCGAATCTAAGTTTTTATAAACAAACTATACATCAAATTAAAAAGCGGTAAACTATCAACCCTCCTTTTAGTTTTTGTAGATAGAAATAATGCTTAAAAACGTTATTAATATTTTTTAATCCCTCTACGTTTTGATAATCACAAAATGTAAAAACGATTAATGAAAAATTATTTGTAAACAAGTAATTAGTAGTAAATTTTTATTTTGAAAATTTAATCACTTAAAGGTATGAATAAACATATGCTTAATGCATTTTATGATCAAAGAAATTTTTATTCAACCTCACATTTTTTATAAAAATGTCACAAATATTTTTATAACTTTTACAAAACATTTATGGATTTAAAAGAAATGTCTTATTCAAAATAAATATTTTGAATTGAAATGTTATACCTAAAAACGGCTAGAAATGTTCTAGAAAACACAAAAAAATGAAGCGTTTGGCGTGGGCGGCCCCCTTAATTTAAGGGGACCGCCCAGACAGAAAACCAGCTCAGCTGGCCTATAAATACTAGACTATTCCCCACTGTTTTTCTCACCTTTTGCACACACTTTCTTTCTGTTCTAAATCAGTTTATACTTTCCTTTCTTCCCTTTGATCATTTAATCATAAAGCCTTGTTTCCAAGTGATCCAAGCTTTGATCCTCAAGTGCAAGAGAAGAATACTTCTTATCATCAAATCAAGAAGTGTTATAGTATAGTTGGTATAGTTGTGTAGTTGTGTTATATCTTGTAAATCATTTGTGTATATTGTGAAGGTGTGTATCGTAGTTGTGTATAATAAGTAGATTGTTGTGATCATTGTAAGTATAGTTAGATCGGGGTGATCTTAGTAAGTAGTGATAGATTGGTGTGATCGTAGTAGTGTCTTGGTGAAGTGAAGTTGTGAAGCAAAGTGAAGTTGTGAAGTAGAGAGAAGTTGTGTAGTGAAGCCAAGTTGTGAATTGTCGTGAAGTGGTGTGTTTAGTTGTGATAGATTGGTTCTAGCTAGGATTAGAACTCGACATTTCGCTTAGTGTCGGAAATTGGTGTAAGCTAAGTTGTGTACGGTTTTCTCCGCCTAAAGGGAGTTTGTTGACATAGTGAAGATAACTCTCGAGTTTGGTGCTCGGGGAGTGGAGTAGGGCGAAGAGGTGCTTCGTTACCGAACCACTATAAATCCTTGTGTTGTGGTTTGATCTTTCTAACTCTTATCTCTTGTCTTTCATATTTACTTGTCATTTACTTACATATTTGTATTGTTCATATTGTGCACATATTGAGATCACACAAAGTCGAATCTAAATTTTTATAAACAAACATAACATTAATTTAAAAAGCGGTAAACTATTCAACCCCCCTTCTAGTTTTCCACAATTGGTATCAGGAGCCACGTCAAACAAGATTTTTAAAATAAACTGTATTTTAAAACTTGAATCGATCTATGGAATCGGAAAAATATTTAGAAGGGCAATCTATGCAAAGACCACCACTATTTGAAAGTGATGGATTTATTTATTAGAAAAATAGATTCGAAACTTATGTGAAATCAAAAGATCTAGATCTTTGGCATGTTATTACCTATGGTGATTTTCCTTCTATTCAATATAATCCCGAAACTAAAAAGGATGAAACTGTATCTTTTGATAAACAAAACGATGATCTTAAAAATAAACTTGCTAAAAATAATGAAGTTAAAATGGTGATTTATAATGCTTTACCACGTAAAGAATACAAAAAAAATTTCATGTGCAAAACTGCAAAAGAAATTTAGGATATTTATTAATCACTCACCAAGGTAATAGTCAAGTCAAAGATAATAAAATAGATCTTCTTGTTCAACAATATGAACAATTTACGATTCTGAAAGAGGAATCAATAGATAATGCTTTTGCTAGATTTAACACTATTATTACTAGTCTAAAAGCACTTGATAAAGGTTTTTCTAGCAAGAATTATGTTAGGAAATTTCTTAGGGCACTTCATCCTAAATAGCGCGCAAAGGTTACGGCTATTGAAGAATCAAAGGATTTAACATCTCTATCAGTTGATGAGCTTATTAGAAACTTGAAAGTTTATGAAGTAATAATTAAGAATGATTTCGAAGTGGTCAAAGGAAAAAGAGAACAAAATAGATCTCTTGCCTTAAAAGCCAAAAAGGAATCAAGGGATGAAGATAATTCGACTTTCGATAGTGAAGACGAAGAATACGCCATGGCCGTGAGAGACTTCAAGAAATTTTTCAAAAGACGAGGAAGATTCGTAAGACAACCACATGATGAAAGAAAGGTATCTCAAAGAAATAAAGACGACAAAAATGGCAAAGGCGAAAGAAAATGTTTTAAATGTGGGGATTCAAATCACCTCATCGGAGAGTGTCCAAAACTATCAAGAAGCTACAATCAAAGAGCCTTTGTTGGAGGATCATGGAGTGATAGCGACGAAGATGAAGAAGAAAAGACTAAAGACGAAAAATGTCTTATGGCTAAAGCTTCTAATGAGGTACTTTTTGAAACCGAATTCTTTAGTGATGATCAATCATCGTTAGATGAAAAAGACTTAGATAATGAATATAATCGACTATGCAAAATAGGTCTAAAATTCATGGCTAAAAATAAATCACTAAAACAAATTAAAAATAGATTAGAAAATGAAGTACTAGAACTAAAAAATAAACTATCTAAAATAGAAAAAGGTAAAGAGGTCAATGAAGAATGTAAAATATGTCAAGACCTTAGATTTGAAAATGAAAAACTTAAGAAAGAAATTTCTAAGCTTAATCAATTTATAATAGTACTAAATCGCTTAAGAAAATGTTAATCTTCAAAAACCTTCCGGTGATGAATCCGGCCTAGGATTTAATTTTACCAAAGGATCAACTAGTGAGTCTAAACAAGTGAACTTTGTTAAATCACAAGAGGTTGAGTCTAAAGAAAGAGTTGTAGAATTAAACTCAAGCCCAAGACCAAAATTTATGTTTATAAACAATACTAAAATACCCATTGCAAGCAACGACGAAGTAAAACGTTTTTATAAACCTTCTTTAAAACCCGGAGTTGGCTTTACTAAGCCTAAAACGAGATCTAAGACTCCTCCTCCAAAAAGAACTAATAACTCTCACCCTCGGTCTAAAACACCACAACCTATGAGAGATCAAGTTAGACAAAATTACCTATGAGAGATCTAAGACTCCTCCTTCAATGTGGAATTATTCACAACAACTAAACTTCTCTCTGTGGGGAATATGTCCACCTTATATGTATCCGAATCAAATGCAACATATGCAAAATATGTTCGGAGCTAACAATTTTGGACCCATGAGACATTGGGGACCAAATGGTTGAGTCGTTACACCATTCAAGTGGAGTTGTTCATTAACATTTCTTGGAATCCGACGAGGTAATACATTCTTAAAATCTTATGACGGGTTTTCCAAAAGATTTCTCCTTCAAAGTTTACTTACTTCAAGATGAAAACACATTGTAGGCAAAGGTGTGTCTTCTTTCCAAACTTCTTAGAATTTAGATTATGTGTTAAATGTTAAATGACTATATATTATGCTACATGTGGTATATGCTAAACAAATATGTTATAGTTAGTAGAACATAATTTAAGCTTATGGAAATAGTGTAGTCACTAGAAATGCCATTTGTTGGCTTTCTAGAATTAAGATATTTTGTTCATTATGAACTCGTCTCTCACGTAGTTGAATTAGAATTCTCTACGTACCTCTATAAAATGGAAATCTTCTATGACCACTAGTAGCGAACTCACGTAGATGAAGAAAAGTGATTTAGTGGGTAATTATTAACATAGAAGTAGGATTAGTTTTTCATCTTACGCCGGAAAGGCATGACATTAAAATCACTATGGATGAAACAAACTCCTTTCGACTACGACGGCCGCATCGTCTACACGTCTACAATAAACTACGTCTATCGAAATCTTCTCATCAAACTTTAAGTCCATTCTATTATTCTATCATTTATCATTTTTCAAATATTACAAAACGTGACAATTAATTATTTCATCCGAAGTAATTAATTTATTCAATTGATGAGAAGTTGATTGAAAACGTAACTAAATCTTCTCTCGGCTTGACAACTTGATTATTTCGTCCGAAGTAATCAAAGTATTTTTAATTAACGAAAGGTTAACTAAAATATCAATTAAATTTTGTCACTCATTTCTAAACCATCTCTCAAAAATCTTGACAACTTAATTATTTCATTAGAAATTATTTAAGTCTACTTAACTTAACGAAAAGTTAATTAAAAATGTTAAGTATTTTTCTCTCGTCTTCAACTTCATTCCTTCGACGACTAAAGTATATAAAATAATATTGCTAGTACCTCCCGACGTATTTTGATAATTGTATATTTACAAAACTAGTCAAAATCGAAAAACAAAAAAAATTCAGATAGGCGACCCCCTTAAAATTAAGGGGACCGGCCATGTTAAAGTGGGCGGCCCCCTTAATAATTATGGGGACCAGCCTATTAAAATCGTCAGACAGTCCTTTCCTTCTGCAAAACCGATTACCAAACACCCATTTAAAATTTCCTTCTTCTCCCCTACTGCTGTGTGACGAAAACCAACACCCAAAACCTTCAAAATTTAAACCTTCAAACACTCATTCGACCAAAATTCGCAAGGGCCAAACACCAATAACAAGATTAGCAACCTCCATTGTAAGATTTCCTACACGTTTCTTTTTCAATTTCATCCAATTTTGCCCTAAATCAAAATTGGGTATTTTTCATAAATTTTATATTTTTTTTATTTTTATGATTAAGTCTAGGAAATCCATAACTATAATGATTCTCGTAGTCCTAGGATTTCAAAATTGTCAATAGGATTAAGTCACTAATTCGTTTGGATTTTGAAATTTTATATACATTCTTTTTCGAAAAAAAAATTTGTAAATTTTAAAACAAAAATACTATACATTGTTGATTCGCGCCAAAAACATGTTAAAATGAATATACATTATCTTTCGAAACATACATTCCTAAAGACATATTTTTCGAATCAATGGATAAAGTTTTATAAAAATAAAGGGGTGTTTGGTTCGTTTCTTAGGATCAATATCATTATATTTTTGTCACTTGTATATAAACGCATAACTAACTTGTATAAGTCATCAAGATATATAAATCATATATATATTGATACATTTTGTGAAATGTATAAAATAAAGGGGCGTTTGGTTTAACGTTTTGAACCATAGTGTTGAGTCAAAACAAACACCATTTAACTCTCTCCAAGTCAAAAAATGATGAACTAATATTTGTCAACAAAATATACAATTTAACGTATATCTTTTGACAATTTTAGTCAAGTCTTGTATTGATAAGGGAGTGTTTGGGTCATTTCCTAGATTTTGAAATATATAACTAATATATATTCTTCGACACCCTAGATTAAGTAAAAAATAAATTAAGGAACATATGGATTACTTCCTAGGTTTTTATTTTTAGAGTCAAAGTAATCATTGTCCCACATTTGTTGTTTTTCAAAACTTTATTTTTTTTATTTTTTATTCTTTTAATAATTTATTTTGTTGTTATCTTGCTTAGGTGACAAACATGCCTCGAGCAACAGTTGGTGATACCTCTCTTACTCGTTCTTATATTCCCAAAGTATCTTAAACACCCGGTATCTCTCCTTCTATCTTATGCTTCTACAAACCTATTGAAGATCGATGTATTCATGAGGGTAGAGTTGTTGATCAACTTTACTACACATCTGATCACATCGATCGTTGTTTTTCTAACATTTGTCTCAATTGTCTCTACGAAATCAATGAGCCAATTGTCCCTTGTTTCATTCTAGACTTTTATAGTCAAGTCACTCTTTAAAGAGATGACTCCGGCGTCATTATTATCTCCTTCATGATTCAAAATGAATTCATCACTCTCTCTCTCTCTCTCTAACAATTCGGTCAAATCCTCATAATCCCATTCACTGGTCAAGCCATATTCACAAACGAATAGGATCTTGGTGCTCTTGCATACTCCCAAGACACTGAAGGACTATATCATACCGACCTTCCTACTCCTAAAGAAATTCATCAATTTCTTCAATTTCAACTTATTGACTCTAACCGCAAAATCAAACATAAAAACGTCATTCTTTCTTCAAATCAAGTTTTGACCAAAGAGCTTAGACAAGACTTGAAAAGATGGAACGAACTCATTTATGAAAATGTGTTCAGACTAGGAGGACACCGGGACCATCTCCCGGCTTGCCTTGCTCATATATTATATTGTATTATAGCCGAGCAACAATATAATCTTGCCTATTTCTTTGTCAAAAGAATTGAAAGTGCACGAGCGACTCCTAAAGCCCATCTTCATTATGGTATGTTCTTGACACGTATCTTTTGACATGTCATGGAACTTTACCCTCATCTTGACAATGGAATCTACGATGTTGTTGAACGAGTCATGCGTCCACTTGCTCTGAGATAAACCCGTCGACCCCGAAGTGATCGTGGAAAAGCCCGTCACTCCGTCTCTTCAACCTCCGCCCATCATAACCGTGGATCTTCATCTCACCAAGGAGATGATGATGAGGATGATGGTGCTTCTCGTGCTAGTACCCCATCTCCTACCACTTACCTAAACTCTCTCGGACCTCTCGATTACCAACAATATGATGTTCCCACTTCTTCTGAACAAAATGATGATCTTCTATTCGAACGTCAAACCGACTTGCTCAATCAAACACAACAAATGCATAAGGAACTTAGAGGTGGATTCAAGTCATTTGGCAAGGCATTGCGAGGAGTCTTCAGCAAGAAAAAGAAGTGAAGATGTTGTGTGATAACTAGTTTGATAGAATAACTGGTTTAGGATCTTGTGTGAACTTATGCTTATGTTTATGTTTAATTAATTATGTGATGACAACCCGACTTAGTCGGAAGAACTTGAACTTGGTTAAGCTTGCTTAGGACCTCTAATCTTTGAATGATTAGTATGCTTTTATAATTATGCATTCTTGTTCTATTTTATTTGTTGCAAACATACATGATATACTTGATTTCATGCATATATTTACATGGGACTTGCTGCAAATTGACCACCAAAACACAACCTTTCTTACAAATTTTTGCAAAAAATCAAATTTTTGGTCGTCTGAAAAACACCAGATGGGCGGCCCCCTTAATTCATAAGGGCGGTCCCCTTAAAGATAAGGGGGCCGGCCATTAATTAAGGGGACCGGCCATCTGGTTCACGGATTTTACTGTTTCTTTCTGCTTTTTGACCCTCTTTTACCTAGCCTCAGCTATCCTTACCCAGAATGCTTGAACAGATTTTGGAAAATCCTAAACTAATTCAAACTCATTCCATTTCCAAACCATTTTCTTCCAATAAATTCCCTCCAAATGCATATCACCACTTCACCATCTTCTTCATCCTCTATCAACCACCATAAACTAGAGCTTCCATTTCTAAAGATTCCAAAAGACCATAAATCAACATCATTCCACCAAAATAATTGTTTGTGGATTTAACTCAAGATGACACCAAAACCCCATCACCCAAGCATCAACTCTCATCACCTAGTGCTCCTAATGCACCCTCAAAAACACCATCAACCAAAGGCACTTCCTTTTCCTCCATAGACTACACACCCAAATCACCAACCACGTCCACTTCACCATCAACAAATGGTTACTTGAACTCACCAACATCCCCTCCTCCAAGAGTTCCTCCACCTCCTCTAACTCAAGAAAATGCATCAATGGACATCACTCTCGCCCTTTCACCAATTACCCCACTTGATGTCCAATTTGATACTCCATCACCCTCTCCACCTATCTTTGGTCATCCCATTCCTTGGAACCTTCTTGAGGCACATGGAGACTCATGTTTGTGTTGCATTCATCATCGTACTCTTATCTTTAGATTGAGAGATGAACTCCAATGCATGTTTTCTCACATTGAATAGATGCTTTCACAACCTCCACCACCCAACTTACTACCACCACCATCACTTTCACCAAACTAAACATACACCATGTTTAGCCATTTTTAAAAAATTGTCAACCAAACCTTTTGCAAGCAAGTTCCATGGAATTCTAGGAATGATAGGATCTTTGTAGTTTAAATTTTATGTATGTTGTACTATAATGCTTCAAGCATATTATTTCTACTTGATGTATGCATGCTTGTGTGTTATACACAATTATTATGTTTAATGAATGGACTTTAGTCTTATGTTTTAATTATGCACTTGTTTTATTTTTGGTTGATTGAATTTTTCATATCCATAAAAATTAAGCCTAGTTGATATATATTTGTGATTGTTAGTTTACACAAATAACTTAATACTTGTTAAGTATTATCAACATGTCTAATTTTTTTTTCCTATTTGCTACATGTTAGAAATGGTTATCTTGTTCTTCTAACTTGTTTTTGTAGCAAAGTTATCATAGCTCGATTCTTTGGTGCCCTCGAACGAGGGGGAGTACACATCAAGGGGAGTGTTCATCCCGTCGACTTTTCACATATTCATCGATGAAGCCTTTTTGATTCTACCAAAAGGGGGAGAAATAAAAATAAAACTCACTAAATACTTGTTTAAAAACAATTTTACATTTAGTGAGTTTAGATTTTGTAATCATCAAAAAGGGGGAGAATGTTAATAGAAATAATACCTAAAAACGTTATTAATATTTTTTGATCCCTCTACGTTTTGATAATCACAAAATGTAAAAACGATTAATGAAAAATTATTTGTAAACATGTAATTAGTAGTAAATTTTCATTTTAAAAATTTAATCTCTTAAATGTATGAATAAACATATGCTTAATGCATTTTATGATCAAAAGAATTTTTATTCAACCTCACATTTTTTATAAAAATGTCACAAACATTTTTATAACTTTTACAAAACATTTTTGGAATTAAAAAAAATGTTTTATTCAAAATAAATATTTTGAATTTAAATTTTATACCTAAAAACGGCTAGAAATGTTCCAGAAAAGACAAAAAATGGAGCGTTTGGCCTGGGCGGCCCCCTTAATTATAAAAGGGTGGTCCCCTTAATAATTAAGGAGACCGGCCCCTATTTAAGGGGACCGCACAGACAGAAAACCAGCTCAGCTGGCCTATAAATACTGGACTATTTTCCACTGTTTTTCTCACCTTTTGCACACACTTTCTTTTTGTTCTAAATCAGTTTATACTTTCCTTTCTCCCCTTTGATCATTTAATCATAAAGCCTTGTTTCCAAGTGATCCAAGCTTTGATCCTCAAGTGCAAGAGAAGAATATTTCTTATCATCAAATCAAGAAGTGTTATAATATAGTTTGTATAGTTGTGTAGTTGTGTTATATCTTGTAAATCATTTGTGTATATTATGAAGGTATGTATCATAGTTGTGTACAATAAGTAGATTGTTGTGATCATTATAAGTATAGTTAGATCGGGGTGATCTTAGTAAGTAGTAATAGATTGGTGTGATCGTAGTAGTGTCTTGGTGAAGTGAAGATGTGAAGCAAAGTAAAGTTATGAAGTAGAGAGAAGTTGTGTAGTGAAGCCAAGTTGTGAATTGTCGTGAAGTGGTGTGTTTAGTTATGATATATTGGTTCTAGCTAGGATTAGAACTCTACATTTCGCTTAGTGTCAGAAATTGGTGTAAGCTACGGTTTTCTCTGCCTAAAGGGAGTTTGTTGACATAGTGAAGAAAACTCTCGAGTTTGGTGCTCGGGGAGTGGAGTAGGGCGAAGAGGTGCTTCGTTACCAAACCACTATAAATCCTTGTGTTGTGGTTTGATCTTTCTAACTCTTATCTCTTGTCTTTCATATTTACTTGTCATTTACTTACATATTTGTATTGTTCATATTGTGCACATATTGAGATCACACAAAGTCGAATCTAAATTTTTATAAACAAACATAACATTAATTTAAAAAGCGGTAAACTATTCAACCCCCCTTCTAGTTTTCCACAATTGGTATCAGGAGCCACGTCAAACAAGATTTTTAAAATAAACTGTATTTTAAAACTTGAATCGATCTATGGAATCGGAAAAATATTTAGAAGGGCAATCTATGCAAAGACCACCACTATTTGAAAGTGATGGATTTATTTATTGGAAAAATAGATTCGAAACTTATGTGAAATCAAAAGATCTAGATCTTTGGCATGTTATTACCTATGGTGATTTTCCTCCTATTCAATATAATCCCGAAACTAAAAAGGATGAAACTGTATCTTTTGATAAACAAAACGATGATCTTAAAAAGAAACTTGCTAAAAATAATGAAGCTAAAATGGTGATTTATAATGCTTTACCACGTAAAGAATACGAAAGAATTTTCATGTGTAAAACCGCAAAAGAAATTTGGGATACTTTATTAATCACTCACCAAGGTAATAGTCAAGTCAAAGATAATAAAATAGATCTTCTTGTTCAACAATATGAACAATTTACGATTCCGGAAGAGGAATCGATAGATAATGCTTTTGCTAGATTTAACACTATTATTACTAGTCTAAAAGCACTTGATGAAGGTTTTTCTAGCAAGAATTATGTTAGGAAATTTCTTAGGGCACTTCATCCTAAATGGCGCGCAAAGGTTACGGCTATTGAAGAATCAAAGGATTTAACATCTCTATCGCTTGATGAACTTATTGGAAACTTGAAAGTTTATGAAGTAATAATTAAGAATGATTCCGAAATGGTCAAAGGCAAAAGAGAACAAAATAGATCTCTTGCCTTGAAAGCCAAAAAGGAATCAAGTGATGAAGATAGTTCGACTTCCGATAGTGAAGACGAAGAATACGCCATGGCCGTGAGAGACTTCAAGAAATTTTTCAAAAGACGAGGAAGATTCGTAAGACAACCACATGATGAAAGAAAGGTATCTCAAAGAAATAAAGACGACAAAAATGGCAAAGGCGAAAGAAAATGTTTTAAATGTGAGAAAACGTGTCTCGTAGCTCAAGCATCAAATGAGATATGCCTTGGAGTCGACTTGGAACCCGATGAGTGGATAAAGGATAGCGGATGCTCTAAACACATGACGGGTAACCGAAAGCTCTTCTCAAGCTACAAGGCATACAACGGAGGTAATGTTATTTTTGGTAGTAATCTTCGCGGTAACATCATTGGCAAAGGTACGATTTCGAATGACTCTCTCAAAATAGATAATGTAGAACATGTAGATAACTTAAGATTTAACTTGCTAAGTGTAGGACAAATATGTGATAATAAGTGTAGAGTAACTTTTTCTGAACATGATAGTGAAATCACTAAGGATGGTAAGGTTATAGGTAGAGGTATTAGGAAGAAAGGCTTATATGTGATGAAATTAGGAAATAAGCCAGAAGATAAAATTTGTCTTGCAACGATTGATGAAAACTCCACGTTGTGGCATAGGAGATTAGGTCATGCTAATATGCGTCTCATTCAATCGTTAGCATCTAAGGAATTAGTTAGAAACTTACCTAAGCTTAAGTTTGATCAACACTTCTGTGATGCTTGCAAAATTAGAAAACAAGCTCACGCTAGTCACAAAGCTAAGAATATAGTCTCAATGACTAGATGCTTAGAACTCCTTCATATGGATCTCTTCGGTCCATCCGCCGTACGGAGTTACGAAGGAAACCGCTACACCTTAGTCATAGTAGATGACTACTCTAGGTATACTTGGACTAGATTCCTTAAAGATAAAACCGAAGCCTTCGATCAATTCAAAATATTTAGTAAGAAAATTCAAAACCAATTAGGATGTACAATAGTGTCAATAAGAACCGACCACGGTAGAGAATTTGATAATGAAGTGCAATTTGGAGAGTTTTGTAATGCCAATGGTATTACACATAACTTCTCGGCTCCACGCACTCCACAATCAAATGGCGTGGTAGAAAGGAAAAATAGGACACTACAAGAAATGAGTAGAACAATGTTGAATGAACAATCGTTACCTCAAAAGTTTTGGTGTAACGCCGTAGATACTTCAACATACATTCTCAACCGAATCCTAATTAGAGTCATCCTAGGAAAAACACCTTATGAACTCCTGAGAGGTAGGAACCATACTCTTGATTATTTTAGAGTGTATGGAAGCAAATGCTTTATTTTAAACACTAAAGACTACCTCACTTAACTAAGTTTGACACCATAAAGACCCAAAGTCATACGAAGGTGTCTTTTTAGGTTATTCCCAAAATAGTAAAGCCTATATCATCTTTAATAAACACACTAGGAAAAATCAAAGAATCATTCAATGTGACATTCAATGAAACTCCTTCACCCTCTAAGACATCACCCTTGGTGGATGATGACTTAGATGAAGAAGAAGCAATTAAGGTTACTGAAAAGAAAATCTTAGAAAATGACATTGAGGATGAAACTTCGAGAGATTGAACTAAATAGGCAATAATAAGGGAATCTAGAACCATCCATTCGAAAATGTCATAGGAAACCTTAACAAAGAACTCTTAAGGTCAGAAGCCCAAAACCAAAGTAACTTCTTTATGTTTTATAATCACTAATAGATACCTAAAAATATTAATGAAACCTAACGGATGAAAGTTGGATAATCGCTATGCAAGAAGAATTAAATCAATTCATTGCTAATGATGTTTGGGAGTTAGTTCCATAACCTAGGAATATGACAATCATAGGAACTAAGTGGGTGTTTAGAAATAAGTTAGATGAGAACGGTATTGTTTCTCGAAATAAGGCTAGGTTAGTTGCTCAAGGCTATAATCAACAAGAGGGCATCGATTATGATGAAACTTATGCCCCAGTTGCTAGACTTGAGTCTATTAGAATACTATTAGCTTATGCTTGTGCTTTAGATTTTAAGCTATTCCAAATGGATGTAAAAAGTGCATTCCTGAACGGTTTTATCAATGAGGAGGTATACGTGGCACAACCTCCAGGATTCATTGACTTTGAAAAAATACCGATCAAGGTGTTATGATAAAACTTAAGAAAGCTTTATATGGTCTTAAACAAGCACCCAAAGCCTTGGTATGATAGATAAAAAAAGCTTTACTAATAAACATGAGTACAATAATGGGAATGTTAGATAACACAAAAGTTAAGGACTTTTTACCAAAATAAAAAAAGTTTCAAAACTCATCATCGTTCAAATAATTAGTCAATGACATTATATTCGGTTCGACTTGTCAAGACATGTGTGATGAATTTGCCAAAATCATGCATGACGAGTTCGAGATGAGATTGATAGGTGAACTTAACTTCTTCCTTAGACTACAAATAAAACAAATGGAAGATGGTATCTTCATTAATCAATCTAAATATATTAAAGAAATACTTAAGAAATTTGGCTTCGAAGATTCTAAACTAAATAAAACCCCTTCCTCCGATACAAAACTCAACGATAAGACGAAGAGTGTGAGTCGGTAGATGTACCAAGTATCAGGCATGATCGGTAGTTAATTATGACCTAACGACAAGTAGGCCCGATATCATGTTTAGTGTCTGCCTTTGTGCTCGCTTCCAAGAGGCTTCCAAAACCTCTTACCTTGAAGCGGTTAAGCGTATCTTCTGATACATTAAAGGAACTATGAACTTAGGATTATGGTATCCTAAGGGGACCGGCATAGAAATCGTAGTATATGTCGACTCTGATCATGCGGGAGATTATGTGGACCGAAAGAGCACTAGCGGTATTTGTACGTTCGTGGGATGTTATTTGACATCTTGGTTCTCGAAGAAACAAACCTCTCTTGCTATATCCACTACCCAAGGACCAATACTTAAGCACACCACCTGGAAAGGACATGTTATCAAGCACTCTGTTAAACAAGGCTCTATATCGCTATGACGTTTACTCGATGACGTCCCGATCATGTGTGACAATAAAGGCACGATTGACCTTAGCAAAAACCCGATGCAACACTCTCGAACCAAACACAACAAAATTTGTCACCACTTTCTTTGTGATAATGTCCATAAATGACATATCTCTATCGAAATGTCCGTCCCATCCACAACATCTCCGACATTCTTACGAAACCCCGTTAAACATGAATCTTTAACTAATCTAACGTCTTGGCTAATGGAATGATTGGAACACACATTCCATAAATCGTCTTCTCTCTCTTCTGTCTCGATTCTAGTTAAGTGTTCCACTCCATGTCGTGACAACTTAAGTACTTCATCCGAATTACTTTGAGCATTTTTTAATTAGCGAAATGCAAACTAAAACATCACTCCTCTTTGTAAATTTTTTGTCAAAATTCAGCCCAAAATCCCTCTGCTGGGGGCGCCCCCGATTTAAAACTGCAGAGCCCCCATATCGATATGGGACCGCCATTGGTGAGACCATATGTTTGTCACCCTTTCATTTGGTAAAACACAAAAACAAACACCCCCTCTCTTATTATGAATGATACATACTAAAACACTCTTATTGATGATAGGTGAAAAAGAATGTCTCAAGATGAACACAAAAACTCATATTTCTTTAACTACAAATAAATCTTACCCTCCTAATCACACCAACTCTTCTTAAAAATCACCATATCGAAAAATGCCTTGTCGGCCTATTCATGAAGGAAGAACTGTTGACAAAACATTCATGTCCAAAGGTATCTTAGAAAAGAACCTAAAAAAAACTGGATTTCAAACCCTCCTTCATTTAAAAGGAAACTTATATCCAAAATTCATACACGGATTTTATCAAACGTTTGAACTCACTCTAATAGGTGATCTTTGGATCATACTATTTGAAATAAATGGTAAACGAGTTGGTGCATCATTTCGAGATTTTGGAACACTACTCAACATCCCGTTTGAAGGACATTGTTTTTATAACAATGAATGGTCTCTAAAATCCATCAACAATGACAACACTACTCCAACAAAAGATCCGCTCTATACCAAATTAAACCATCCAACCTCAATCATATACAATATAACTAAGAAACGTCTCAATGATTTCAAGTTTGCACTTGAGGATCCATATAATCTTTTCGTCAAAGAGATTTGTCCTTATCTCAAAAGAGCACATCTTCTCATTTGTGAGAACATCATATGTACCGTTGATATTGACAAAAATCTATTATCGGCTTGTAAAGCCTATATGCTCTTCTGCATTACTTCCTCCACACCCTTCAACATCTCTTATTTCATCATAAATCGAATAAATGACTTCAAACATAGATCCAATGGCATCCTGCCATACGGACTCTTGTTGTCAAAATTTCTTGACAAACTAACCGAATTTTCTCCAAATAATCATAAATTCACCTTGTAACGACCCAAACCCGCTCCAGAGAGTAGGCCGAAACGTCATAATCATGGTGTCATATCAAAGCATAATAAAGGCATAAAGTCATAAATGATAATATAGAACAAAAGATGGAAAGACGGAACAAAACATTCGGCTTCCCGATTATGAAGATTAACAAGAAGTCAAACGTTAACAGAAGTCTAAATGGACCTAAAACAAGTGCCAAGATAGTATAAGCACTCAAAGTGTCTGCGATAAAAAGAAAGAACTAAATGGTCACTAAGGATTCCAAGCCACACTCACTCAAGCCCAATCTTCCCTCTAGATACCTGCCAGAATAAGAAAGAAAGAAATACGGCTAGGCATAACCGCTCAGTGAAACGGATATAATAACAATGTTAAGTAATAAGTATGGAATTCCGGATAATAAATAAAAAGCATCGAAAGATCATGAGTGTCCAAGAGGAAACCGGAGAATGCTCATGAAGAAAAGGAAATAAACATGTAAAGCATGGGTGAAAGAAGTAAAGATGACATAGATATCATGGATAGTAAAAACATAGATAATAAGGAAATTGCCCACGATCTTATATAATCATACAGTCATAATAATAAAGTCGTGAATACAAAGCATAAATGAGAGGGCTGCCTCAACATGTAATAGAGTGGTGACCTCTTATAATAATATGGGTGGAGGGACAGCTCCAATGGTGAAGGTAATGTAGAGCACACACCAACCAATCACCAGGAACGTGTAAACATGTAAAACTAGGATGCACCCCCATACGCCCCTGAATAATAAATGGCCAAACATGAAAATAATATTGTAACATGAAAAGGGACGCCGCGTGAAATCACTCCAAACGCGAAGAGAGTCAGACACAGGTGCCTCATGTTCACGTCATGGTAACCTCCATAACTAGTGAAGTCATGTAAATCATGGTCCTGCGTATATAGTAGCTCGGGCAATAAGATAATCATGAAATCAAACATTTATAGGAATCATTGGCAAAAGACATAAAATGGGAACTAGCATTCTGTGGATGATCAAGAAAGAAAGAATGTCCTTACTGAAAGGACGGATATATTTGTACTTATGTCCACAGTACGGAAAGAATATGATAAGAAGATGGAAAGCATACTTCCTGCTTAAAATGCGATCTACATGTGTAAATGGAACATATATAAGTTACTTGTTCATGAATAAGGTTACTTTCCCATTTTTAGTAACTTTTTAATTTTAGTAACTATCTTTTTAGAACTATCTATAATTAGCATGAATCCTTTTTAGTACTTTCCATGATTTAACATAGTTCCATGATAATATGTTTCATGATTATAGTCTTGTTATAGTGGGTATTTTCCAAAAATAGCAGCTTCTAATGATAGTAAGTTTCCTAACATAACTTTCCTTAATTAACTTTCCCATAAATATAACTTCCCTGGTTTAATAAGTTTTCCATAATTAAACTTCCCAACAATAACTTCTAAAAAAAAACGAGGTTCTATGAAATAGTAAGTTTCCATAAATAGCAATGTTTCTATATTCTGTATTTACAATCCAAATCCTTGAATCTTACAAAATTTACGTAATTAGACCCTTTTAGTAAATAATTTAATTAAACAAAATCTTAATTATCCATATTTGTTAACACACATTAGAACACAAGTGCAAAATAAAGAATAAGCCCTTATAATAGCAAATATGGTATTTTCATACTTAATACTTAATTACTGATCAACCTTGTACTTTTCATAATTTAACACTTTTAGTCCCTCAGTTTTAAATACAAATCGAATTATATATATAAATAAATATATAATTAACATGTTTAATACCCATAACAATTATCAAATGACAATTTATACCCTTCTACTTATTTTTCTCAGAATCTATACATTATATTAACATGCCATAATCACCCTGAAAGTTTCAAAAATTAACAAACACATCAACCCCTTATACCTTTAAAACACAAACGGGTAATTCAATAAAATGCACAAAAACCCTAATTAAAATTTTACCCCAATATTTACAGAATTTTCCTACATCATAAGCAAGTATATGGACCTGGGAAAATATAAAAAACCACTAACCCTAATTCTTTTTTCCAATTTTAATTTTCTCCATTTCCTTCAAAATCAAAATACGGCAAAACTTAAAAACTCCACAATAAAATCCTAAGTCTTTTATAAAAAATTTTTCTAACAATTTTATCTGGTTCATACATGAAATATTACAAGTCATAAAAATTATAAAACGAAAGTATAAAATTTATTAGAGGCCGAATACAATTCTTGGAGCAATTATTAGGGATTTAGATCATGTTTAAAGCTTAATAAATCAAAATAACGTGCATGTAAATTTTTCTCATGAACAATCAGATTATATAATGTAAGAATGAGTAAATAAAAATACCTTGAAAAATTATGAGGATGATTTTATTGAATATTGAGTTCGTCTAGGAATATTCGAATCTCAAAAGAACACCATAAATCAATCAAAGCCTCAAACCAATGAACCAATAATTTCTTTAGCTCCCTTGTACTCCCAAGAACCCTATAAAAAATCGATCCTATCCTTGAAAAAAAAAAAATGGTGGCCGCCAAACTTTAATTGTTTAGGCTTTCGGAAAATGGTTTTTTAATATATTTTACAAATGAAAATTGTTATATAATAGATATAATAACATAAAAAGCCAGATTTTGGTATTCAAGGGATATAAATCAGATTTTTAATTTTCCAAAAATATTTTTTAATTTCCACTATTTTATTTAATATGTAATATGTATAATAAAAGTATTTAACTTATAACTTATTTTGCAAAATACATATATATAATAAAAATTATTTTTCCTTTTTGCCAAATATATAAGGAATATTTTAATCTTATACTAAATTTCATACTTGACACATTAGTACAGTTATAATATAATAACACTTGATTGAATTTTATTCATGCTTTTATTAATTTTCTGACATAGGGGCATTTTGGTAATTTTGCACTTGTTCTTGATTTTAGGTTTTACAAACTTTCTTCCCCGCTTAAAAGATTAATTCGTCCTCGAATTAGACACATGATAAATCTAAAAAGGACATACCAATCATGGAAGAAAATGAGGATAAGAAGCCCGAATAGACATCCTCGGGTCTCCCCAAGTGCTTCCCGCTCGGTATGATTCCTTCCAAAGAATTTGACAAAAGGAATCGTATTGTTGCACTCATGACTCTTCCTGTACGGTCCTAGAGAATAGACTCAGCTCATCCGTGTAAGAGAGATACTTGTTAACCTCCTAAAAAAAAAAATAAGGAGAGTAAGGATACATGAAATACATTGTGAAACATGAGAAAAGTTGAGGAAGGGTAACGCCAAACGATGATACCTCACAACGCGAATCAAGAATTTCAAAGGTCCCTAAAACGAGTACTAAGCTTTGCCCTTGATACTACAAAAACGCCTGACTCACCACGTGGAGGTGATACTTTCAGAAAACATGCTCACTCCCTGGAACTCCTCACGCTCTGCGATGCCTTTCGGCTTTAACGTCTTCCTGACGTTTCTGAGCTCCTTAAAGCTATTCCTTTGGAGACTGGCGACCTTTTCATTAGTCCACCTCAACGATCTCCGGACCCTCAAGAATACGTTCACCAACCTATCCCAACAAATAGGATCCTACATATCTACCATACAACATCTTCTAAAGGAGCGCATAAATGCCTCGGCAGCCAACTGTATTGTAGGCAAACTCCACTAGACATATAAGTCATCCAATTTCCTGCCCATGTCTAAAGCACATGAACGTAACATATCCTCTAATTTTAATCGTACGCTCCGAACTGCCCCGTCGGTCTCAGGATGAAAAGCCCGTAATAAACTTGAACCTGGTTCCCCAAGCTTTCTGTAAACCTTCCAGAAACAAGACGTGAAACGCAAACTCTATCTGACACGATCGCTGATGGAGTACCGTGTTAATCGTATAATTTCTTGTTTGGAACATTTCGCTATTTTAAACTAACGGGGTAAGCCTTACGGATAGGAAGAAAATGTGCCAGATTTATCAAGCGGATCAACAACAACCAAGAGAGTCATCGTGCTTCCTCTTAATCCATGGTAACCCGGTAACAAAAACCATGGATATTTCGTCCCACTTCCAAACAATAATAAACAGGAATCTCTAACGGTTGCGCAATAACCCACGATGCACGTTGGTGTTCAATCATAACCTGCTGACCATGTTAAACACTTTGACACAAACGTAGAGGACCACATAAGACATAATTCGCGTTACATACCCACTCCAACCAAAAGTGTTGCTTAGATCGAGGTACAATCTTCGTCGAACCTGGATGGATTGAAAATGGAGAACTATGTGCCTCAGTCATCAAGGCTTCTCTAAGTGTAGGATCCTCTGGTACGCATAATTTAGTACCCTGCCATAAAATGCCATCGTCATCAACGCGAAACTCGGTCTGCTGATCAATGATATCTTAAAATAATTGCCCAGATTTCTTTCTCTCCGTCCATCCTTCTGAGCATTCTTGATCTGTGAATATAGGTTAGAGCTCAACCCTCAGACTAGCCCAAAAACCACTCTGTCCACGAACACATAATTCGATATCCAAACGCTCAAGGTCGCGAATAATCTCTTCTTCCACTTTGATACCAGCTAACAATACCCGGACTTGCCATACTCAAGCATCATACCACCACATTGCTTACCCATGGTACTGAATGTGGTGTCATAATCCTTTCAATAACTCCAACAACCCACTGTTCTCATATCCAATCTCGCTGAGTGAAAATATATTTAAGGCCTATGACGGTAAAAATATCATACACGACGTCCGCCATATAAAAGTAGTAGTCTTCACACACACACACATTAAGAGCGAAAGACAACTGCTTGCTAACACTCCAGATCATGAGTAGGATAGTTCACCTCATAGGGCTTTAGTTGTCGTGAGGCATAGGCAATCACTTTCCCATGCTGCATGAGTACACAACCAAGACCTTTCTTAGAAGCATACACGGTAAATCTGAAATTTCACCTAACCAGATGGGAGAGTAAGAATAGGCCAGGAAACCAACGCTGCATTAAGTTCTTCAAAGCTATTTCTCGCATCTTCGTTCCATACAACATCTCACCTTTTCGCATAAAGGCTTGGTTAGTAAGGCCAATCTGTGAGAAAACCCTCTAACCGAATCTGCGTTAAGAACCTGCTAAGTACCAAGAAAACATCCGTACTTCGGTCCACAGAAACGTCGGTCCTTGGCATTTAGTGAAGCCTCAACCTCGCCGGATCCATTAGTAATTCCTTCTGCTGAACAATGTGACCCAGAATGCCACCTTACCAACCAAAAATTCGCACTTGGAAAACTTTGGCATATAAATTTCTCCTGTCTTAAAATGTAGAACAGTGCGGAGATTGCTCACTCGGTTCCTTCATTAGAATTTAGATATAACCAGGATATCATCAATGAACCACAATGAACGAACTTGTCCAAAATTCATTGAAAAACTCGTTCATCAAGTCCATAAATACAGCTGTAGCCATGTCGGTGAGACCAAAAAGCATAACCAAGAATCCAACTGACTGAAAATTTGTGAAAATCAGTCTTTGGAAATGTCCGCTCTTCACATATCGCAACTGATGGTACCAGATCGTAAATCAATTCTTGGAAAAATGTTAAGCGCCCTGAAGCTGACCGAAATAAATCATCGATACTGGAAGGGGATAACGATTAACAATGGTGATCTTTGTTCAATCACGGTAGTCGATACATAATTCTCATGCTACCGGTCCATCTTCTTGACACACAGAAACCGGTGCAAACCCCATTGGCGATACACTCGGTACACTCGGGCGAATAAAACCTCGCTCCAACAACTCTTGTAACTGATCCTTCAACTCTTTTAACTCAATCGGTGCCATGCGATAAGGAGCTTTGGAGATTGGCTCAGCTCCGGGAATAAGCTCAATGTTAAACTCAACATCGCGAATAGGAGGTATTCCTGGAAGTTCTTCCGGAAATACGTCCTGAAATTCGGAAACAATCGGCTGATCATGAATAGAAGAAACGTCAGAAGTCGTGTCATGAATGGTAGCCAGAAAACCTTCACAGCCATGCGATAGTAAGGTACGTGCTTTTAAAGCGGAAATGATCTTCATAGGTTTTCCCGGTAATGAACCATGATAAATAAATTCAGGAGTACGAATATCGCCGAATAAAACACGACGGGAATGACAGTCAATCGTAGCACGGTGTGCTGCTAACCAGTCTATACCCAGAATTATGTCAAATTCACACATATCCAAGGGAAGTGCATTAACTGAACGAATCTTGTCATCAAACTGTAGAGGAAGATCTCTATATACATGGGTAATACGTGCGGAGTCTTTCATGGGCGTGGATATACATAACACATGGTCAAGTGGTACAGGTGTCATAGTAAGACATGAAGCAAACTTTGTAGATATCACAGAATGTGTTGCACCCGTATCAAATAAAACAAATACTGCACGTCCGAAAATAAATAATGTACCAGTGATGGTACCTGTAGCATTAGCAGCCTGGTCCTGAGTCAGCGCAAAGACGCGGCCTGATGCGTCTGGCTTCTTGTCAGCATGACCAGACGAACTAGCCCCCGTGTTCTTCTTGCAATCCCGCTGAAGATGACCAGCTTGACCGCACTTAAAACAAGTACCTGCAGCACGACGACACTCTCCTGGGTGTCTACGTCCACATGTGGTGCAGACAGGGTAAGTATAACCCTCGGACGGTGCCTTGTTTTGCTGGGAACCTGATTCAATGATGGATCGTGAGACATGAATTTTGAGACATATAGCGAATAAACTTGTTACATCAAATGAATTACCAGAGTTGGTAGCTCGGTGGGACTGCTGACCCCTGTTCCGTTGGTCGCGTCCAGCACCAGAGTTCCTGTCATTTTAACGTGATGTTAGATTTATATCATAGAGCAGATGAGGATGATAAAGATTAAAGATTGGACCTGTTGTTGTCACGGGAGTGATTGTTGTTATTGTTGTTACGGTAGTTACCACTACCGCCCTGCCTGTCTGACCCATGACGGTCATTCCTCTGGTCATGACCCCGGTGACTATTCTGCTGATTAGACGACTGATGCTGGTCCCCACTCTTATGCCTGAAGAATGAACAATAAACCAAAATAAAAACACACTTCAATCACACATAAATTGTAGAAATCAAAACAAAGCCTGATTGTTAGACGGCAAATAAGTGACATCTAAAAATTATACATTGTACAATGCACATAATTCCTAGTATGCTTTTCAGTGACCAAAGTGGAAAGTTGGTTTTTAAACACGTTTAAAATAATGACTATTCCCAGCATTGCATGATACTCCTTAATTAGACATAGTTGATCAAGTTATGTCTAATTAAGGTCTAATGATGCAAACGCTCAGACTAGTCGAATTGTTTCATGTTCGATGTTTTTAGAAAAAGCCCTTTGGTCTTCAGTTCGGTGTTTTTCATTTTGACAACTGGCTGTGTCTCTACATAAACCTTAGGCTTTGATTACCATCTGTAGCACATTCCCCGCTAAATCCAGAACGGTTCCAACAGAGCATTGTGGCATATTAATAACAAAAAAAAAAGGCGAGAGCAGAAGAAAGCACCATACATTGATTAAGTTAACACTATCGCGAATGATCCGAATTACAATACGATTCAAAACGAACGAGCTATAAAAACTAAGATACATGAGATACAACATAAATATTGTCTTTCAATACCGAACATAGACATTAGCAAAAGACCGAGTTTTCCAAAGTCCTCTACTCTCCTCTTTGCGAGACGAACTGTCTAAAAACTGACGATTAGCTTGAGTTTCCCACTTTAGCGTCGGTCACCTAAAAAGCAAGATACAACACGGTCAACTAAGAAAACTTATTTGATAGCACACCAGATTTACATGTCACAACTACGAAGTAGTTTCCTTACAAACGCGATGCTAGAATTGTCTAATACGAGATTCCAAAACCGCGAATAATATATGTTATATCAAAACATAGGTATCTTGTTTACCTAAAGGTAACGTAAGCACGAAGTCAATTGTCATGTTAGGTCTCATAGGTGATTTATGCGAGGTCACTACTTAAAAGAATCTCCGCCGTCCGAGAAGCGTCGGTAAACGGGAGGGCAACATAATCACGCTAGCGTGGCAAAGCCAACACTAGATATACGTAACGTTACTAGCTGCCATACACGATGACACTAGACTCACGTTATTGCACTACTAGACTATGACAAATGAGATTTTAGCAGGTTAGTTAAAGCCTGTATAATTCAGTTTATGTGTTTTATGTGTTTTATATGGTTGAGATGGAAGATACATTAGTGGTGAATCATGGACATGTGGAATGATAACATTAAAGCTTTGCGTAGTTCCAAATAGTCGTTGTACGTAATATTATGTGTACGTACTATGTATATGTAATTCATATTATATATATTAGTTTAGTATTTTATATATTGTAAAGTACTTTCTATTTTTAAAAAATAGTTAGAATCGAAGGTTAGTTTGAAAACTAGTTAGAAAATTCAAGGTTTAGCAAAATGATTAAAGGTTTTTACTTAGAATTAAAGTAAATGTATAATAAATAAATAAAAGAAAAAAAATATAATTAAAAGGGTGGTTGTGTGGATCGGCCAAACAAGGGAAGAAAAAAAAGGAAAGAATCCCAATTAGAATACAACTTGTTTTTGGTAATTATATTTTCCTAAGCCTATAAATACAAATCATAACTTAATCAAAAATCACTTTTTTTCTCCTCTCCTCTCTCCTTGGCCGGTCAAACAACACAAAGAACAAAGGAAAACCCAAAAAAAATTTAGGGTTTTGATTTTCAAGAGTTAAGGTAATGTTTTCTAAATCATTTTTCAATTTAATTGATTTTATTTAACGTAACAATCATTAAAGATGAATTAGGTTATTGTAAATAATCTGTAATTGAGAGGTTTTGATCATCAAAAATCATTTTAGGGTTAATAGTTGGGGTTATGGGTAAGTTAATTAGGGTTAATTATGCTAAATTCGGAACAGAAATCTGGGAAGAATTTTAGGTCATCTTACGAGAGCCATATCTCGGTCATACGGATAGCTTTTATTGATTTTCTTGAGCCTAAAATTAACTACCAAGTGTCTACTTTCCAACACAAGTGGTTTCATGAATTAAAAGTGAGTGGAGGTTAGTCAAATTAATCAAACAAGATTTGTTGTCAAAACTGAGTTTTCGGGGTAGATTCTGAGTTGTGTTTGTGAGGTCAAAAACCATATCAAAACGTCTTTTTAATTAATGGGCTTGCTACTGTAGTAAGTTCATGATGTTTATGATTTTCTAGAATTTTTGTAGAATTGGTCCGGTTGGTTTATTTGGTCTGCTGCTCAAGCTAAACGTTTTGAAGGTCGAATCAGGTCAAATTCTGGACACTTTGTGATGTTGAATTTTTATAAAATGGTTACACTCACTACTATTTTTATCTAAAAATCGTAGAATCTTAAAACTCATTGGGGAGCTATGTGATGTGAGGAAAAGAACCAATTAGGTGTTTAAGTATTTTATTTAGAGTCATCTTGTAACTATAAAGACTGAGTAAAAAGTAGAAAGTTGAGAAGTAAAGTTTGTAAGGTAATTTGAGGTTAGCAAGTATGAGGAGTATATAGAAGAGTTGAATCAAGATAGGATAAAGAGTATTCATCGTTGTGATTGTTAACATCAGACTGGGTGTGTGAACTATTCGATAGTAACAAATTGGTGTATTGTTTTTGTTAGATTCTTTGGCAAGATTAAGTGAAGGAATTGGAATTTGCCTCTTGCATCATGTGAGTTTATATGGCCCAACTTTTTTACTTATAGTTTGATGGAAATGATGGCAAACTGTTTTGATAATGAAACCGTGATATGTGTTTTAAGTGCGAACATATGATTGCTATGTGTCTATTGCTATGTGATATGAATTATAAAGTAGGCATGTGTATGTGAGGAGACATACCTTGTGTGAGACCCAACGGACTTAGCTATCAAGTGGGTTCAAGTTCTTAGCGTGAAAGATATATGTAGGACGAAGGGGTACGAGTCCACCCCAGATAAATTGTGGAATTTATTTTGTGATAGAATAGACCAGGCACATATGTTTCATAAAAGTTTGTTTTTGTTGATCGCGGTGTCATAAGTGAGTCTTAAACCTGTAACTCTCACCAATAATTTTGTTGACATTTTTAGCATCATTTTTAGGTGAGCAAAACGTGTGAAGAGTTAGGAAGTGGAGTTAGCTGGACCATAGGCTTGCATGCGGAGTCTATGCTTTATCTGTTTTAGTTTTCATTTGAACTTGTCATGTTCTGTTCTTCATGCATTATATGTTGGATTTTTGTTTTGGGCGTTGTCATAACACGCTTTGGATCTTGAAGTTTATTGAAAGTCATTTTTAGTTTTCTCTATAACCTTAGGCTTTGATTACCAATCTGTCACACCCCGCTAAATCAGAAACGCAAGGCGTGGCATATTAATAAACATAAAAAAAAGATGATAGATAGAAACACCATACATGATTAAGTTAAATACAAATGATCCGAATTACAATAATTCTAAAAACGAGCTTAAAAGTACATGATACAACATAAATTGTCTTTCATCCGAACATGACATTTCCAAAAGACGCGAGTTTTCCAAAGGCCACGACATTTATAGAACTGTCAAAATGAATTGCATTGAGTTTCCACTTTCGGTAGGTCACCTAAAAAGCAAGATACAAACGGTCAACTATTGAAACTAGTTTGTGAGCACACCAGAATATGTTCACAAACTATTGTTTCAAAAGATATAGAATTGTCTAATAAGAGATTCCAAAACAATAATAAGTTATCAAAACAAGTTCTTGTTACCTAAGGTAACGTAACACAAGTCAATTGTATGTATGCTATAGTGTTTATGCGAGGTCACTACTTAAAAGAATCTGCCGCATCCAAAATCCAATAACAACATAATCCGCTAGCGTGGCAAAGCCAACACTAGATATACGTAACGTTACTAGCTGCCATACACGATGACACTAGACTCACGTTATTGCACTACTAGACTATGACAAATGAGATTTTAGCAGGTTAGTTAAAGCCTGTATAATTCAGTTTATGTGTTTTATGTGTTTTATATGTGTATGAGATGGAAGTACATGAGTGGTGAATCATGGTACTTGTGGGAATGATATCATTTGAAAGCTTTGCGTAGTTTCAAATGTCGTGTACGTAATATTATGTGTACGTACTATGTATATGTAATTCATATTATATATATTAGTTTAGTATTTTATATATTGTAAAGTACTTTCTATTTTTAAAAAATAGTTAGAATCGAAGGTTAGTTTGAAAACTAGTTAGAAAATTCAAGGTTTAGCAAAATGATTAAAGGTTTTTACTTAGAATTAAAGTAAATGTATAATAAATAAATAAAAGAAAAAAAATATAATTAAAAGGGTGGTTGTGTGGATCGGCCAAACAAGGGAAGAAAAAAAAGGAAAGAATCCCAATTAGAATACAACTTGTTTTTGGTAATTATATTTTCCTAAGCCTATAAATACAAATCATAACTTAATCAAAAATCACTTTTTTTCTCCTCTCCTCTCTCCTTGGCCGGTCAAACAACACAAAGAACAAAGGAAAACCCAAAAAAAATTTAGGGTTTTGATTTTCAAGAGTTAAGGTAATGTTTTCTAAATCATTTTTCAATTTAATTGATTTTATTTAACGTAACAATCATTAAAGATGAATTAGGTTATTGTAAATAATCTGTAATTGAGAGGTTTTGATCATCAAAAATCGTTTTAGGGTTAATAGTTGGGGTTATGGGTAAGTTAATTAGGGTTAATTATGCTAAATTCTTTTTTTTTTTTTTTTTTTTTTTTAGCAGAATCGAAGTTAGTTGAAAACTAGTTAGAAAAATTCAAGGTTTAGTCAAAGATTTAAAGTTTTTTACTTTAGAATTAAAATAAATGGAAATAATAAATAAATAAAAGAAAGACAAAAATATAATTAAAAGGGTGAGTTGTGTGGACGGCCAAAACAAGGGAAGAAAAAAAAGAAAGAATCCCAATTAGAATACAACTTGTTTTTGGTAATTATATTTTCCTAAGCCTATAAATACAAATCATAACTTAATCAAAAATCACTTTTTTTCTCCTCTCCTCTCTCCTTGGCCGGTCAAACAACACAAAGAACAAAGGAAAACCCAAAAAAAATTTAGGGTTTTGATTTTTAAGAGTTAAGGTAATGTTTTCTAAATCCTTTTTCAATTCAATTGATTTTATTTAACGTAACAATCATTAAGGATGGATTAGGTTATTGTAAATAATCTGTAATTAAGAGGTTTTGATCATCAAAAATCGTTTTAGAGTTAATAATTAGGGTTATGGGTAAGTTAATTAGGTTAATTATGCTAAATTCGGAATAGAAATATGGGCATAATTTTAGGTCATCTTGCGAGAGCCATATCTCGGTCATACATATAGCTTTTATTGATTTTCTTGAGCCCAAAATTAACTACAGAGAGTCTACTTTCCAACCCAAGTGGTTTCATGAATTAAAAGTGTGTGGAAGTTAGTCAAGTTAATCAAACAAGATTCGTTGTCAAAACTGAGTTTTCAGGGCAGATTCTGAGTTGCGTTTGTGAGGTCAAAAACCATATCAAAACGTCTTTTTAATTAATGGACTTGCTACTGTAGCAAGTTCATGATGTTTATGATTTTCTAGAATTTTTATAGAATTTTCCTAAGTGTTTAAATGGGTCTGCTCAAGCTAAACGTTTTGAAGGTCGAATCAGGTCAAATTCTAGACACTTTGTGATGTTGAATTTTTATAAAATGGTTACACTCACTATTATTTTTATTCAAAAATCTTAAAAGCTCACAACTCATTGGGGAGCTATGGGATGTAAGGAGAAGAACCAATTAGGTGCTTAAGTATTTTATTTAAAGTCATCTTGTGACTATAAAAACTGAGTAAAAAGCAGAAAGTTGATAAGTAAAGTTTGTAAGGTAATTTGCTTTGCATTAGGTGAGTTTTACAGTCCCACTTTTTACTTATGTTTTGGAAGGTTTTTATGCTATGGCAAGGTCACTAAGCCATTTCTGAGTAGGCTTATTATCAACTGTCTTACATACATTCCACTCAGGATCTAGAGTAGGAGGTCTTTCCGGTTTTTTAAACCAATCCTTTAGATCAACATTGACAGCGGGTGGTTCATCAGTGTTACCCGTTTCTTCTCTAAGATTCTGTGGCACTTGAGTATCTCCAGCCTCAAACACTATCTCCTTTGCTTGTGCAGACTTGCCAGTAGCTTTTGGCTAAGACTTGGTGGTGCCTTTGGAAGTTCCAGTTGACTTGGCCTTATTTGATGGTTTAGTTTCTTTGCTTGTCTTCTTCCTTTTCAACTCTTGGTCTAGTCCAGCAGGAGGGCCTTCATCTCTGTCAGCATCATTTGGTTTTCTCTTCTTTAACTTGTCAGCAACACCTTTATCCATGGCATCTTCATCCTCAAGTATTGAATCCATGACAACATGATATAAAGCTTTATGCTTGGAATTTCGTTCAAATGACTTGGTTTTAGGCAGGGTCTCAAACAAGGTTTGTTTCTGATCAAATTCTCGAAGTGCATCCATGTCAGATGATACGATTGTATATTTAGGCCCTTGTTGTTTCCCTTCTTGTTCCATCTTGATCTTGTGAATATCAGCAGCACTTTTTTGAGGTTTCTGTTAGGGGTGTAAACGATCCGAGCCGAGTCGAGTTTTAAGTTAATCGAGCTTGGCTTGAAATTTTTATATCTTGTTCAAGCTCGACTCGAGCTCGTATACTATTTCTTGACAAGGCTCGAGCTCAAGCTCGAGTATATATGTTTTGTTCGAGCTTGAGCTCGAAGCTCGTTTATAATTTTGGGCCATTTTTTGCTTGTAACACAGTTTGTGCTCGAATTACTCGTTTATGAGTTCGAGATCGATTAGCTTGTGTATTAGCTTGTCTTTAAGCTCGCATAAGCTCATTTATAAGTTACTTTTTATGAGATGAAATGTAAAGCTCATAACCTATAATCATATGAGCATATAACTAATTTGTAACAACATAATTATCCTTTTCTAAAAGAAACAACAACATAATTATCTACAAACAAGTTAGTTTTATGTAACCTGTACTAAATACATTGGCTTGTTTCATGACAAAGAACCAAACCACCTGGAAAAGAACCATGTACTAAATATATAGGCTTGTATAAGATATATATGCACGAAGACAAGTTCAAAAAAATGGAGGATCATGACAAAGAAGCATGAAAATTATGTGTGAGCCAATACCAAACTACCAATACATGACATAAAACCAATAGTGCAAGTTCTTTTATATATAATTAATGAGTTACATTATTTTTCTCTTCGTAAATTGATGTTCATCACCAAGATCTACTGTTGGAGACTGGTTTTTCTAAATATGAGGATCACTAGAACCACTAGTGCCTAATTCAAGAGGATTGTTATTCGCACCTGAAGCCATCTATGAAAGTTTATGTTTTTTTATTTTGATTGATTGTTCTTCTAATAGAGGAAAATAACTCAATAAGAAAGAAGAAGAATACAAAAAAAAGTGACTTGATAGAGATGGAAG